>CP025651.1:15785553-15836609 GCA_003576665.1 Ipomoea trifida
ATATATATATATATATATATATATATATATATATATATATATATATATATATAAAGATTATTTTCCTTCGTTTTTTAAATCTCCTAACATCCATTCTTAAGTGTTTGATATTATTAAGCAAAAATGGCTCACTAAATTCAATGTGGTATCTCAAGTGACAAGTGAGCTCTATTTGTGGAGAAGAATTCTGGTAGAACATGGGTTCACTTCCCAGAAGTAGTGACAATTCCCCCTTGACACACTTCATATTAAAAAAAATTAAAAAAAAATACTAAAGTGTATATACAGCATTGTGGGGAGGAATTCTGAGAGAACATGGGTTCACTTCCCAGAAGTGACAATTCCCCCGGGACACACTTCATGTTAAAAAAAAAAAATACTAAAGCATATTAGTGCATATACAACATGGTTGAAAAACTCGCTAGGTGCTTCTCGCAGGGGCGGGGGATTAATCGGTATTTTTTATTTTATTTTTATTTTTTTAAAGGCTAATAATTATAAACTATATAATGCTTTAATAGTTAATACTAAAATATTAAATATTAAACTAAAAAATATCTAGAGTTTGAACAATTTAGGCTTATTTTATTTTTATTTTTTAAAGGCTAATAATTATAAACTATATAATGTTTTAATAGTTAATACTAAAATATTAAATATTAAACTAAAAAATATCTAGAGTTTGAACAATTTAGGCTTATTTTGTTCAAAACGATGTTGTTTTGGGTGAAATAACTCATTAAAAAAAAGAATAATAACTGCGCTAATCGGTCAACTAGGTTGCCTAGTCTATGCCTAGGAGGTCTAGGCGGTTAATGCCTAAGCGGCCGGCCGCCTAAACCACTTATTAAGGTGATTTGCTAGGCGGTTGATCGGCGCCTAGCGCCTAGGCGGTATTTTTACAACACTGATATACAGTGGTTATTCAATAACCAATGTAATTTAAACAATGTATGTAGAATGCTATTTCTATAATCACCCCATAATATTCACTATGTGAATTGTCATTTGATTTTTGTTTCTTAATATTTAATTTAATTATTACATTAGCTTTTTATTATTGTTGGCCGTCAACCGGGTTGGCCGAGTTCAGCCCTACTCATTTCGAGACGTGGCGCTTTATGCATATCTCCTTGCACTTGCCTTCGGATGATCCATTTCAAGCCCATATGTCTTCCTTTTTGCTCAAAATCTTCAAAACACTAAAATGAACACATTTATAGGGTTTTGCAACACAAGCACATTTCTAAGCATTTCCATCATAAATCAATCAAAAAGGACTCCAAATAAGCACAACACAACCCATAAATAACCCATAAAAATATGCATCTTTAGTACTTATTTGTGACTTATCATGAAGGAATGTGGTTAAATGATTAATGTTCATTTACTTAACAACCAAATAGCCAAAGACCCTGTGGTTAAACTTATAGCAATTGCAGCATGGGTGACTCCTATAAAGTAAGCATAATGTTGTGCTTAGATCTATCAATTATTAACTTCACAAAGTAGAATATTATATTATTTGATGGATAACACTTGTGTGAAACGGTCTCACGGGTCTCAATCGGTGAGACGGGTCGAATTTTTGATTAATAGGTTGGATCTTTGACTTCATTAATCAAATATCAGACCCGTCTCACGGATTGAGACTCGTGAGACGGTCTAACACAAACTTTTGTCTTATTTGCTACGATCCGATCCGTCTCACGGATTGAAACCCGTGAGACGTTCTCAACAAGTTTTTGACTTATTTGCTATGTTTTTTTGAGTTCTACTTATTTGCTATGTTAGTTACTACATTATCACATATCATTTCTACTTCTTTGTAAATCATCATTACCTTATTATCTTAAAACTAAATGTGGCCTTAGGATTTGTGATAGCGAGGAGCAAGAGTTGATTGAATTATTAGTGAAAAAGGTGTTGAGAGAAGTGAGCAATTCACCAATGGCTGTGACTCCATTTCTTGTTGGACATGATTTTAGAATGAAGGAAATAATGGAGATATTAGATGTTAAAGGAAATGGCATCCGGGTTTTGGTGTTGCATGGCATTGGCGGGGTTGGGAAGACAACTCTCAGTAAGGCCGTTTACAATAAACTAGCAAAGGAGTTCCAGCATCGCATTTTCATTGAAAACGTTAGAGAAACAGCTTCTAAGCATGGCGGCGTTTTGCTCCTCCAGGAAAAACTTGTCCATCATCTTTCCCAGGCAAAGCTTTCTATAGATGATCTCAGTGCAGGTTTGAGCCTAATATATATATATATAAATGTATGTATGTGCGTTGTAAAAATCGGCCTAGACTGCCGCCTAGACGCTAATTAAGGGTTAGGCGTTCTTAGACCTAGGCCTAAGCGATTTTACCTTTAGGTGAGCATTAGTTGGCCAACTTGGCACCTGAGTTGGTTGACTAGGCGCCCCTAGATCGAAGCGATTTTACCTTTAGGTGGGCATTAGTCGGCCGACCGATTAGTCAGTTAACTCGACGTCTGAGCGGGCCGACTAGATGGCCACCTAGGTGCTGATTAGGGGCTAGGCACCCCAGGCCGAGCCGATTTTTCTTTTAGGTGGGCATTAGTCAGCCAGCTGATTAGTCAGTCAATTGGGCGCCTGAGTTGGCCGAATAGGTGGCGGCCTAGGCCCTGATTAAGGGCTAGGCACTCCTAGGCCTAGGTGATTTTTCCTTTAGGTGGGCATTAGTCGGCTGGCTGATTAGTCGGCTAACTCGGCACCTGAGTCGGCCGACTAGGTGGCCGCCTAGGCGCTGATTAGGGGCTAGGCACCCCTAGCTAGGCCGAGGTGATTTTACCTTTAGGTGGACATTAACTGGCCGCCAGATTAATCCATCAACTCGAAGCCCGAGTCGGCCAATTAGTCAGTTGACTAGGCAGCTTAGGCGTCCGAGTCGGGCAATTCAGCCGAGTGCTTGTTATTTCGGTGTGCAATGTGTTATTATTATTATTATTCTTTACTAGCCTGCCTAGGCATTCTAGGCCCTAGGCGTCCCCGGGCGCTCGACCAGGACCTAATGCCTTTTACAACATTGATATGCAGTCTCTTATTATTATTAGTTTAAGTTTTTAATTAGTTGAGACAGAACGCATCCTTCTATTGTGCAGGTGTAGCAGAGATCCAGAGAAGGCTTCGGGGGAAACGTGTTTTCCTGATCCTGGATGATGTAGATGATATGAACTTACTCAACTCACTAGCTGGCGATAGAGACTGGTTTTTTGAAGGAAGCAGGGTTATAATCACAACCAGAAACAAACAAATTCTGCAGAGTGAGATTGTGAGTGAAATCTATGAGTTAAGGGAATTGGGCTCATCTGATTCACTCACACTTTTCAGCCACCATGCATTCAGAAGAGAAATGCCTCCATCATCAGGCCCTTTTCTTGATCTCTCCAAACAGATTGTTTCCATTACCGGCGGCTTACCATTAGCTCTACAAGTGTTTGGTTCTTTCCTGTGTGATAAGAGAAGAGTGGATGAGTGGAAAGATTCTGTGGAAAAGGTGAAACAGATTGGTTTAGATCCTCTTCAGAATGTCCTAAAAGTGAGCTATGATGGGCTTGATGATGAGGAGAAGTGCATATTCCTTGATGTTGCTTGTTTGTTTCTTGATCTGGATATGAAGAAAGGGGAAGTGATAGATGTGGTGAAGGGGTGTGGTTTTAGAGGTGAAGTTGCACTGACAACCTTAGTCACAAGATCTTTGATTAAGGTTGTTGAGAATGATGAGCTGTGGATGCATGATTCAATCAGAGACATGGGAAGGCAAGTTGTTGTTCAACAAGGGCTTTTGGATCAAGGTAAACGCAGTAGGCTTTGGGATCATGATGATGTCTTGAGTGTCTTGCAGGATAGAAAGGTATGTATCAAAACAACTTTCACATCAAGACTAGCTTGCCTTTACTTGAAATATGTGAAAATTTAGCATGAAATACTTGATTGTATATGTTGGGTGGAGGCCGGTAAAGGCCAAATCTAACACTCGGTGGCTGGAGATTGTTGGACGGAGGTCAGTCCAGCACCTAGCATCTCAAAAATGTGTTGCCGTATAAGGAAATAAAGTTGCGCCCTTCGCTACTAGCTATAGCTTTTGATGTAGTGGTAAGCGCTTGACCCAGGATTACTGTTAGGTCACGGGTTAGGAAGGTAGCACCCATATGTGGCGGCATAAGAGCTTGATCCTAACCGTGCAGGGATCATTAGCTTTTGGCTTAGTGGTAAGCACTTGATCTAACCGTCATGGTTGAAAAAATCGCTAGACGCTCCTCGAGCGCTCGGGGGTGCCTAGACAGCTATTAATCCGTGCCTAGGCACCGATTTTTTATTTTATTTTATTTTATTTTAAAAAAATTTGTTTAAAATTTTTTAATTTTGTAAGACTTGATAATTATAAACTATTTAATACTTTAATAGTTAATACTAAAATATTAAATATTAACCTAAAAATCTAGAGTTTGAATAATTTAGGATTATTTCGCTCAAAAGGATGTCGTTTTGAGTGAAATAGCCCAAGAAGAGAACAATAGCTAATCAGTCGACTAGCCGGTACCCGGGATGCCTAGTGTGCGCCTAGGACGCCTAGGCTGTGGTGGACGCCTAGACCACCGATTATGGTTATGCACTAGGCGGTCAATCAGTGCTTAGGTACTTTTTAATCGGTGCCTAGGCAGGATTTTTGCAACACTTATAACCGTGTATATATGTTGTTACAGGGAACACGAGAAGTCGAAGGGATCATCCTGGATTTGGAGAAGAAGAAGAAAATCCCAAAGATCATTAGTGCCAAAAGGATTGCTAGTACCCAACTTCAAACAACACCCAACTTCACTTCTGCTCTAACATACCTAAGAGAGGTATTCAAGCAGCAGGGCTTCCTCAGAAATGATTCAAACAATGTGATAGTAAGATCAGAATCATTTGATCCAATGGTTAATCTAAGGCTTCTTCAGTTTAGTGATGTGAAAGTTGAAGGAAATGTTGGGAAATTACCCAATTCACTAAGATGGCTTCAATGGAGAAATTGTCCCCTCAAAACCTTCCCTTCTAACTTTTATCCAAGGGAACTTGCTGTCCTGGATCTCTCAGAAAGCCCGGTACTAAGTGTTGGGAACTGGAAATGGAGCTGGAATAGCAGAAAGGTATACATTTTAGTCGGGGAAAATGACATATTTGATCTTTAAGTTATACTCGAGTGTACATTCAATTCCTTAGTTATTGTCGTGTCTATTTTTTGGCAGGAGACGAATAGGTTGAAGGTTATGAATCTCCGCCGTTGCTATAACATAACAGCACTTCCTGATTTATCTGCTCACAAAGCACTGGAAAAGCTCACACTTGAGCTGTGCACTTCTTTGAAAAGCATCCACAAATCAATCGGGGACTTAAAGGCGTTACGCCATTTGAATCTAGAACATTGTTCAGAGCTGATAGAATTTCCAAGTGATGTCTCCGGGCTCAAAAATCTTGAAATTCTTATCCTCTCTCGTTGCTCGAGACTTAAACATCTGCCTGAGAACATTGGGTGGATGAATGCTTTAAGAGAACTTATGGTGGATGGGACTGCTGTAGAGGAGTTACCCGAAAGCATTTTTCGGTTAACGAAGCTTGAAAGGCTTAGTTTAGCCAATTGCTACTCACTAAAAATGCTACCTAGATGCATAGGGAATCTCTGTTCTTTGGAAGATCTTTCCCTTTATGGCTCTGGAGTGGAGCTAATACCTGATTCTATAGGCTCTCTGGGCAATCTTGAAACTCTGAATTTACAGTGGTGTAGATCAATGGCTGTGATTCCCAGTTCTGTGGGCAACCTCAAATCATTAGCAAATCTCTATCTTAATGGCAGTGCAATCCAAATTTTACCCGAATCAATCGGTTCATTATACTACCTGAGGGCCTTAAAAGTTGGCTCATGTAAGGATCAGACCACTTTGCCTGATTCCATCAAAGGCTTATCTTCCTTGGTTGATCTTGAACTCGATTCGACAGAAATCACTGGACTTCCTTCTGAGATTGGTGCTTTGAAATCACTCGAGAAGCTCGAGATAAGAAACTGCAAGAATCTTGGCCTAATTCCTAACTCAATTGGGAATTTGCTGGCTCTCAAAACCTTGATCATAACAAGTTCTGATATAAACGAGTTGCCCGAATCCTTGGGGATGCTAGAGAATCTTGTTATGATGAGATTGAACCAATGTAGGAAGCTATCGAGCCTTCCATCCTCGATCGGGCATTTGAAAAACTTGCGCCATTTGATAATGGACCACACATCTGTTTCAGCACTACCTGAGACATTTGGGATGCTTTCAAACTTAATGGTTTTGAGAATGGGGAAAAAACCTTCTGAGCCAATTTCCCACACCACTAATACTACTGCCCTTCCATTTTCTTTCTCGAAGCTCTCCGTTTTGGAAGAATTCGATGCTCGTGGATGGAGAATATCCGGGAAAATACCCGATGATTTTGGGCAATTGTCATCTTTGGAGACACTGAATTTGAGTCACAATCATATTTCTGGGCTCCCTTCTAGTATGAGAGGACTTTGTGTGTTGAAAATGCTTGTTATCTCCCACTGCAAATTGCTAATAGCTCTCCCTTCCCTTCCCTCGAGTTTGGTTGAGCTAAATGCTGCAAACTGCATAGCATTAGAAACCATATTTGATCTTTCAAATTTGAAGAATCTTCAAGAGCTTAACCTCACAAATTGTGAGAGACTGGTAGATGTACCAGGCATTGAAAATATGAACAGCTTGAGAATGCTGCATATGAGTGGATGCACTTCCTCTGCTTCTGTCATTGCTGCCAAACTTCAAAAGGTAATATCGAATGTTACAATCACCTGTTTATTTATCATACCACTTGTAATGATCCCGTATTTACCGCTAAGCCAAAAGTTATAGATAGTAACATAGACTATATGTAACTGCATACGATAATGTAATTAGGCCATTGAACCTTAAAAAACTATAATTTAATCCTTAAACTAACCCATTTTATGCAATTCGTCCAATTTACAGGCTTTTGTTTTAAAAGGTCATCCCAAATTTAAAATATTTTTTTAAAAAATTATTAAAATTAAAAAAAAAATCGATTTTTCTCCGCCGGTGACGAATCTATTTTTTTTTAAATAATTTTTTTTAAAAAATATTTTAAATTAGAGGTGACATGTTAGAAACTTAAAAAATCTGCAAATTGGACGAATTGCACGAAATGAGTTAGTTTAGGGATTCAATTGTACTTTTTAAAGATTTAGTGGCCTAATTGTATTATTGTGTGCAGTTCTATGACATATTTGACCCTTATTCTTTTTTTTTTTGTTTTTAAATACCCCTTCACATTTTCTAGAGGTTGGGTGCTAGACAACCTGGACTTAGACCATTCACGCCTCAGTACTCCATCCAGAAATCCCCTAACCGCCTGATGTTAGACTTGACCCTTTACCAACCTCTGCCCAGCATCTTTAATTAGAGTTACTTTCTCAATTTCTTGCATATATGATGATGTTGATGTGCTAAATAAATAATATAATTTTCGAAACCAGGATGCTGTGAAGAAGCTGTACAGTTTCAGCATTCCTGGAAGCGAAATCCCAAACTGGTTTACACAAGGTGAGGTTTGCTTCTCGAGCCGAAGAAACATTGGGATTAAAGGTGTGATTGTTAGCATTATTGTTTCTGTGAACCATCAAATACCAGATGATCTAAGGGATGAACTGCCTGTTATACCAAATATCCATGCTAAAATCCTGAGGGTGAATGAACCAATATATACTACTGCAATGCACTTAGTTGGGGTTCCCAGAAAGCCTGAGGATAACTTGTATTTATGCAAGTTTCCAGATTGTCATCCATTAGTTTCTGTGCTAGAAGATGGAGATATTATAAAGGTAGGGATAAGTAGTGGCTTACCCATTCAAGGGATTGAGTTGAAGAAATGTGGGATACATTTAGTTTTTGAAAACGACGATGATTATGGGGGCACTGAAGAATCCTTGGAGGAAAACCAGCAATCTGTGTCGGAAAAATTGACAAGGTTTATTGGATCTTCTTCTTCTTCTGTTGTAAATGGCAACCATACTTCAAGCTCAACTGTGGGGGGATGGACTTTACTTGGTTTTCTTCAGGACATGTTCTACTTCTTCAAGAAGCTCTGGGATGGATTCAGATCTCCAGGGCCGGATTTTAGGGCGTGCAAGATGTGCAACCGTACAGGGTCCCAAAATTTTGGGGCCCCTCGTCTAGCTCTGGCCCAATAGTTAATATATGTATTTGTGGTTATATTGGCTCAAAATTAAGTTTTCATGACTGATCTAAATTCTACTATGTTTTATTCAAAAAAAAAAATTCTACTCCGTAATATTTACACATATCACTTTTCTTCCATTAGCAGTTTATTTATACTTTGATAGGGTCTCACTTATTTATCAGCAGGGCCACGCAAATAAAAAAACCGACCCTGCAGATCTCCATCAACATGAGAAAATTGGGCAAAACATATAATATATAAATATAAATATCATGGTTAAAAAAATTGCTAGCTCTTTGGGCTTCCGAGGAGCCCCTAAGCAGCAGTTTATTTTGTATTTTTCAAAAATGTGTTTAAAATTTGTTAAGACTAATAATTACGGAGTATAAACTATTTAATACTTTAATAGATAATACTAAAATATTAAATATTAACCTAAAAATATCTAGAACAATAACTAATTGGCCGATAAGGTGGTCTAGGAGGCGCCTAGTTAGTCTAAGCGATCAGCGCCTAAGCGACCTAGTCAACTGTCTAGACCATCAATTATGGTGATATGCTAGACAGTCTGCCGGCGCCTAGCGCCTAGTCGCCGATTAATCGGTATCTATGCGGGATTTTACAACATTCATTGATGGAAAACATGCTACTCCGCCATCAACATAATATCCCTATTCCTAATCTTTAATTTCTTATCAAACATGGATGCGGCAAGATCTATAAACTCCTCTTTGGTGTTCTTGTTGGCACCCTGTCTTCCTCAGCTCTCTTGTTCCCCTTATATCTCATGCATGCACAATTAACCAATTAACACTACATATGATGCATGGGACATTATATTCTAGCTCAAACTTATGCAAAACCCACTCGTGGCATATATACTTCCTCTACCCTTTCTTGGTCGTTGTCAAATTATTTAAAATTGACAATCATGAATGTACTATTAGAAATTTAGTATAACAAAAAGAAATGAAAACACATCCAGAATAGAACAAAATTTTAAGAAGAAATAACAATTAGCTGATTGTTATATATCCACTCCTCCAAGATTATTCAATGATCCAAAATCATTGAGTTTGAACATGTGCTTGGAAAAATTGGATTCATCTTTATTCGTGATGTTAATCAAAGTGTGGTGGTTCTCTTTCATAATGTATTTATGGTCGCACGACTTAAACCTCACACAACACGTTTGCATAACAAAATTGTGAATATCATAGACTTTCTCTTCCTTCAAGAGTTTGTTGAATATTCCGACGACAAACTCTTTGGGGATTTGTAAATGGATGCAAGTTCCTTGAGGAAGATCATGTCATTGTAGAATAGTGCATGTAAAGATGAATTAGTGACTATGAAATTTAAAAACCAAGCCAGCAAACATAATGCATTTTAAAATGAGCAGCAGTAACTGTATGATAGGAAGGAAAATAAGTTCATAAAGATTGTGTTTTTAGCACACCACTAATTAAAAAATAATTTTGTGTTTTTAGCGTAGCACACCACTAATTAAAAAATTCACTGATATGTCCAGAGCTAGAGCGCAGCTATAAAATATGCTTAGCACACCACTAATTAAAAAATTCAGTCCGGGAGGTGGACAGGGGGAATCGTCACTTGTGGTAATTAAACCCGATTTTTTTTGAAATTCTTCCCCACAAAGAGATCCCACTTGCAACTCGAGCTACCCCATTGGGTTAAAGTTAGGCATGACCACGGTTCGGTTCCGGTTCCGAACCGCCGGTTCCCGGTTCCGAAATTGGACGAACCGGAACCGAACCTTACGGGTACGGTTCCAAGTACGGTTTGTAACCGGCGGTTCCGGTTCGAACCGCCGGTTCGAACCGGATTTTTTTAAAAAAAAATTGTAATTTTTTTTAATTTTTAAAATCGTCCAAATTCAACAATTAATATTTTTTGTAGAAAAATTTTCATTCTAAAATGTTTTTAAAATAGTTATATTAAATATTTAAACTTCAAAGTTAAACTATATTTAAAAAAATTGTCATAGTTGAATTTTAAAATGTTATTTAATGTTTAAACATTAATCAAATAATAATTAAACTTTAACTAAATAATAAATAGAGTTAATACCCAAAATGGTCCTCCGACTATAGCGTAATTCTTGATTTAGTCCCGAAGAATTTTTCGTACCCAATTTAATCCTCTGTCTTTTGAAATGGCACCCAATGTCGTCCACCGTTACAATTGCCGTCAATGATCCGTTATTTTGAGGGCAAACTTGTCATTTTACTTGGTCAAACCCGTTTCTTCCTAGTCTAGTATCTTCGTCTGGTCTGTTCTCGGTCGCGACTCCATCGTCTTCGCTATCCGTCGAAACCCAAAATTGAAACCCGTCTTTGTCTGGTCTGGCCAAATCCAAAGGCGAAACCCGTTTCCCGCTAAGTGTAAAAATTTTAGAAATCAAAACCTAATCTGGAAGTCGACTGGAAATTGCACTGCGATTAGCTAGGGTTGGGTGATTTTGCGTCAACAATGGGGTATAGCAGAAGGCTTGGAGGCGGGGAAATCCCAAATTACGGTATGCTATTCTTGACCTTGCTTGTTGATTGTTCGATTGTTGTAGTGCCAAAGTGAGTATATATAATGCTGTGTTGTATAGTGGAAAGTACTTTCCAGCTTAGTGTAGGGTCCATGGTTTGTTGTTTACTGCCATTTTTTTAGAGTTGTATGCTGGTGGTAATGGTAGGGACCATCTACTTTCCAGCTGTATTGCTTTGCTTTGTTATTTACTGTACATTGTGTGGAGTATGTGTTTAAAACCTCGAAATGCTGCAATGTAAATCTGTCATCTGCTTTGTTGTCTTTATTAGGTTGGGGACCACATGTTTTTGAAATACATATTGAATTGAGTTATTGCTGCTTTGTTGTCTTTATTAGTTGGTTTATTTATATAGTTTTATGTTGACCTATTGAATTGAGTTATTGCTGCTTTGTTAATTCATTACCACAATTACAATGGAGAATAGGAATCAATTCTCCAAAGTGTAATCTTTGTTTGACTGACCCAGATGATGATGAAGAAGCCTCTCTCTTATGCATCCTCCTTGGCTTGAGCAAATCTTCAATTCTGGAGAGAAATGGCTTGACCCTACGGCAGAGGAGGAAAGAAATGGTATGCGATGCTGTGTTCTCAGTTCTGGACGGAAATAATGGATATAACAACGAAGGAAATAGCTAAAACATTTTAAATGACAACTTTGCCCTTCATAATAACGGTGGAAACGCTCAATTTCTAACGGTGGACGATATTGGGTACCGTTTCAAAAGACAGAGGATTAAATTGGGTACGAAAAATTCTTCGGGACTAAATCAAGAATTACGCTATAGTCGGAGGACCATTTTGGGTATTAACTCTAATAAATAATAATTAAAAAGAATTTTTTTTTTAATATTTTCCGGTTTGGAACCGGAACCGTCCGGTTCCAAACCTTAAGGGAACCGGAACCGGTTCTGGTTCCGGAACCGTCCGTACGGTTCCGGTTCCGGTTCCGGTTCCAACAGTACACGGTTCGGTTCGAACCTTCCGGTTCGAACCGAACCGTGGTCATCCCTAGTTAAAGTGTATCTTATCCTATCTATAAGTAAACTTAACAAAGAACAATAGACCACCAGAAAAGAAATCAACCTTATCTAAACAGAACAACATGGTGTACAAAATGAAATTTTCTTGTGAAATTTAAAACCAAGCCAACAAACATAATGCATTTTTAAAATGAGCAGTAACTCTATATTGGGAGGTATTTATTCTTAAAATAAATCTTAAAATTCCATGCATTTTAACTTCTTGAGGCTGCTGCCAAAGACCTTATGGTCTAGTGGCACCCGGTTGCACTCCCACATGGGAGGGGATGGGTTCGAGCTTCAGGGGTGATATTGGCTCTTTGTGCTTCATTTGGCTGATAAGCTTAAAACACAATTATGCATTTATGCCAAAAACATGTTAGTTAAAGAACAAAGACATATAGTGATAGAATTTACACAGAAATAATCACTTAAGCTCCAACTAATAACACAGAAATAAAATTGCATAACAGAATTCTATTTCCTGCATAGCAGGATGATTAAATGACTTATAATAAATTAATTGTATACGTACTACAAAATCATCTATTTAACTATTGTTGTGTAATAAACAAAATAAACAAATCTATTTAACTAGCACTCCAGTAAGCACTACTTCAGGAAAACAAAATCAATACTAAGAACTTTAATAATAATCTAAACTGATAAAACTTAAAACACAATTATGAATTTATACTTTTATACACAAAAAAAAAAATCAATAATAAGAACAAAACCAATGAAACATCCAGGTAAACAAAATCAAAACTTTCAATGTGAACTACAAATCGTAGACTTATAGTTTTTTTTTTTTTTTTTGAAAATATTTCGTAGACTTATAGTTAATAACATTAACTTGGGAGTCATGGAGTAAGCAATCCATGTCTATTGGTTGACCATGGAACTTTGATATTATCTAAAAATTCTTTCGAATACCCCATTAGTGAACGATCACGATGGTAGAATTGAACACAATTAGGAGACTAATGTTATTGTTCACGCTTTGTAGATTTTGTAGAATAATATTGTTGTTTACGATTTGCAAGGAAGTATATGTAGTTACTAAAAGTATATTGTTGATCACGATTATGTTGACATCTCATGTAATTTTAATATAGCATTGTAGTACAAATACGAATTGTATTATCATATTTTACAATATTATGTTGCAGGGAAGTATATGTACTGCATTATTACAATATTGTATTAGGAATTGTATTAGGAATATATTGTATTACGAATTGTATTATCATATTTTAATGTATAATTGTAGTACGAATAGAAATTGTATTACCGTATTTAAGTATTTTACAATATTACGCAAACATTAATAGTATATGAGTGTTTTGGGCGGAAAGTTAAAATGAATGATTTCATGTAATTTTAATGTTGAATTATAGTAAGAATATGAATTGTACTATCATAGTTTATAATATTACGTTGGATGGAAGTATATATATTGTATTACTACAATTAGTAATTTTAATCTATATTGTATTAAGAATAGGAAAGTAATAAAGAATATATTGTATTAGGAATTGCATTATCATATTTTAATGTACAATTGTAGTACGAATAGGAATTGCATTACTATATTTTGCAATATTACGCAAACTTTAATAGTATAGGAGCGTTTTGGCCGGAAAGTTAAAATGGAGGTTTGTTTTTATTAATAAGTTTAGATATTTATGATTCCCAAATAAATTAAATAATAATTATGTTTTCACATAACTCCAGCTCACTTTATCCAAAAATTAAATGGATTCCAAGTAAGGAACGTCGTGAGATGAAGATCTATCTACGTAAATTAGCACTGCCCTTTGAGGGGTACTGTTGAAGACTTGAAGTGTTGTTTACCATAACAGCATAAACTATATAGTAATACATGATCATTAATACTAATACATTAGTTGGTTTGCCCGAGAGGTTAAGGGGGAAGACTTAAGATCTTCTGCACATAAGTGGCGCGTGGGTTTGAACCCCACCGCCACTAATTTTGGAGAAAGTAGCTTTTTTTTTTTTTATACTTAGTGATCTCAGCTAGCTACTACGGAGGTAAATGACGAGTTACGCAATTAGCTCACAGTTATATCTTAGTCTTCATGTACGCACAAGGCACCTCCCGTCATAACATTTAAATCAGGCAATGAACAAATTACGCTAAACCCAATAAAGAAATACGAGCAATCACAACTCAGGTCATTAATGTTCGATTCTTATCCTATGTTTTTTTTTTTTAAGAAACAGGACCAGGAAGAGTGGAAGACAATCAGCCTTACCAAGAGAACCAAACAACCACATTACTTTTTTTTTTTAAATACAATTGACCCTATTACATTGTAGTATCTGTTCATCTATACTTTCTCAACCTAATGAAGCACAAAGCGCCAATTCACCTCCACTAAGGCTCGATCTCATGTGACTACGTAGTTTAAAAATTGTGATTGTAGATATATGTATTTGTGAATGTATATCTCTTTGATTGTGAAGATAGAGTTCTATATTTGTGAACATAGAGTTCTATAGTTGTGAACCTAGAGCTCTGTATTTGTGAATGTATATCTCTTTGATTGTGAACATAGAGTTCTATAATTGTGAACATAGAGTTCTACAGTTGTGAACTTAGAGCTCTGAATTTGTGAACCTAGATCTCTGTATTTGTGAATGTATATCTCTTTGATTGTGAACATAGAGTTCTATAGTTGTGAACCTAGAGCTATGTATTTGTAAACCTAGATCTCTGTATTTGTGAATGTATATCACTTTGATTGTGAATATATAGTTCTATATTTGTTAACCTACAGCTCTGTAATTGTGAACCTAGAGCTCTGTATTTGTGAATGCAGATCTCTTTGATTGAGAACATAGAGTTCTATAATTGTGAACATAGAGTTCTATACTTGTGAATCTAGAGCTCTATTATGAATGTAAAGCTTTGTAGTTGTGAATGTATATCTCTATACTTGTGCACATTGATGGAAAATGTTATTCTTTTTGTAGACTATGACTGGATTTATTCGACATTTCCCATCCTCCCTCTATTTAGAGATTATATTTCCATCAAATTAAATATAAATCTTTGTTGTCCTTGTTATACATGAGATTAAATTTTATTTCTAATATCTTCATTGGCAGCAATGGAGAGTTCTGGCAAAGAGAAATGACTGAGCAACTACTACTGCAAAAAGAACGGGCAAAAGGAAAGCACCAGCTGATCAAGCAGAGGAAGAAGTTGAAGAAGAATGGAGGAAAAGAAAGAAGAAAGCTGACTATAATTATGTTAACTCTGTTACACATTCAAAGCTTAGTTAGAGATGTATGCATTTCTGTGTACCTGATAACATTATCTGATCTGCTAAAAAACAATATGTACAATTGACCTAATTTCTAATTCAATGACCACATTTTGAGATCTGTATGTTCACAATTTTATACCCCCACATCCAAAATTTGAATACTACACGTTCACAAATTCAGAAGTACAGGTTCACAATAATTAAGTTATAACTCTGTTACACATTCACAACTTCATAACTCCATATTCACAGTTTGTATACTCTATGTTCAATATTTTAAAAATCCACGTTCACAAATTTCATAACTACAAGTTGAATAAAATTATGTTACCACTATTACACATTCACAACTTCATAACTCCATGTTCATAATTTGTAATCTCTGTGTTCACAATTTTAAAACTCCATATTCACAATTTCGAGAACTAAAAGGTTCACAATAATTAAGTTAGAACTTTGTTACACATTCACAATTTCATAACTCCATGTTCACAGTTTGTATATTATATGTTCACAAATCCAAAACTCCACATCCATAAATTTCAGAAATACAAGTTGACTATAATTATGTTAATTCTATCAAACATTCACAACTTCAAAACTCCATGTTCACAATTTGTAACGTCTATGTTCACAATTTGTAAACTCCACGTTCACAATTTCAGGACTAAAAGTTCGCAATAATTAAATTAGAATTCTGTTAAACATTCACAATTTCATAACTCCACATTCACAACTTTAAAACTCCAGGTTCACAATTTAAGAACTAAATGTTCACAAATCCACAGATACATTGCCATTTGAACTCCTATTAACATGAACTAATTCTGAACTGCCAGAACTTGGATGTACAAGATATTCATTCCTAGCAATCTCAGATAAACTTTCCAAAATCATAGATTGAACAACATCCTTTGTCGTTGAAGCAACATTGTTTGCAGAACTCTTTCGCTCCCTAGAACACTAACATTAGAAGACAAAGAAGCAATATCCATAGTCCTGCCTTCAACGAGGTTTCTTGTCCACCTTTTCAAAATGTATTTATTATGAATAGAACAAACACAATGTACATTCATAATGCGTAAACAATGGCAGCAAAAAATCCCTAATTCAAAAGACAACTTACAATATCCTAATCCGTAAACAATGGCAGCATAGAATTCCTAATGGTATATACCTCTCTAGCATGTGAAAGAAGTTTCACATTATCCATCATCATACTAAGCATGTCTTGAGCACAAAATAGCAGAAGCCATGGATGCACATTGATCAGTTTGGATACTCTATGTTCATAATTTCAAAACTCCACATTCACAAATTTCAGAACTACAAATTGACTAAAATTATGTTAACTCTGTTACACATTCACAATTTCATAACTCCATGTTCATAAGTTGTAAGTTCTATGTTCATAATTTCAACATTCCAAAACACAACTACAAATAAATCATAAATCACTATGAATCACTAATTTACTCTAAAAAAAAAAACAAGAAAAAAAACCCTGGAATTGAAGAAGACTCCTCAATTTTTAAATATCTTTGATCAATGTTTGCTGAGACAACCACCAAATATGTATTCACTGCAAACACAAAATAGAACTCTGTTACACATTCAAAATTTTAGAACTCCACATTCACAGTTTGGATACTCTATGTTCATAATTTCAAAACTCCACGTTCACAAATTGAAGAACTACAGATTGACTATAATTATGTTAACTCTGACACATTCACAACTCCATAACTCCATCTTCACAATTTGTAAGCTCTATGTTCACAATTTCAACATTCCAACACACAACCACAAATAAATTATAAATCAATATGAATCACTAATTTCAACACCAGAAATCCTAAATTTCAAAACACAAATACGAATCAATACAGTTCATCAAACTTAAAATTCGACACACTAACTACACAAATAATAAAATCAAATTCATACTGAGTTTAAAAATCATAAAAAAAACTGCAATTGAAGATGATCCATCAACGTGTAAACCTGCTTGATCTATTGCCTCCGCTATCAACAAACTCAGTATTTGAAAATCAGACAATAAATACTTGAACAATAAGAGAATCGGAGCACAATTGCGATGAGGAATTGGAGAACAATTGCGATGAGGAATCGAAGAACAATTGTGATGAGGAGCCGAAGAAAAATTGCGATGAGGAATCGAAGAACAATTGCAATGATGAATCGGAGAACAATTGCGATGAGGAATCGAAGAACAATTACGATGAGGAGCCGAAGAAAAATTGCGATGAGGAGCCAGAGAAAAATTGCGATGAGGAGCCGGAAACAACTACGAATAAAAGGATTTGCGATGGAGAACAGCAGTTAACGCCGTTAATTTTTTTTTTCTTTTAACATGAGCTCATAAAACGACGCCGTTTTGGACCCAGGTCCACGACATAATTAGCGGGTGTCAATTGTTATACCATGGACTAGGGTTCATATTGCATTGTGAACCTTGATACAAAAATTTTGTACCTTCAATTAACACATTATGTACCTATAGTTAACAGTTTCTGTACATGTACACAAATAACTTGATAATTGCTGTCACATAATATGATAGTTACAAGTACATAAATTGTTAACTACGGGTACAGATACATAATCTAAAGGTTATTTTTGGATCAGCATCTAAAATGCAAGGTAAACCTTGGTCCATAGTATAATTTGTCATTATTAATCGGTTGGGTTATTGGTTCATCCGTTATTACTCGCGTTACTCTAATAAATTATCTTATTTGACTCTTAGGTTGAATTTATTAAAAAAAAAATAAAAGGTTGATTTTTTTGTAACAGAGTTAATAGTCCTAAAAAAAATAGTTTAATTTATTAAACTAATTTCATATCTAATATTTATGATTCACAAATAAATTTATTAAGTGTTGTTTTAGGGGTACTGTTGAAGTGTTGTTTACCATAACAGGATTGTATGTATAGGTAGAAAATGATCATCAATATTAACACATCAGCTGGTTTGCCCGAGAGGTTAAGGGGGAAGACTTAAGATCTTCTGCACATAAGTGCGCGTGGGTTCGAACCCCACAGCCAGCATTTTTGGTTCTGATGGTATTTTTAAGTTAAACTGCAAGGCAATCGAACCCCACAGCCAACATTTTTTGTTCTAAATTTCTAATGGTGATTTTTAAGTTAAACTGCAAGGCAATTTTATTTATTTATTATTTTTAATACTTATCCCTGTTTCCTAAAGTCACTATGGAAGTAAATTGCTAGTCACTCAATCAGTCCACCAGTTAGATCCTAATTTTCATGTGCGCACGAGCACGAGACGCCTCCAATCATGGCCTTTAAGTCAAGTTAATTTTTTTGGGGAAATTACACATTTCGACTCTAAGTTATAGGATGATTGTAGAATTTGTCCCCAAGTGTTGGTCATACTCACTTTTAGTCCCTAAGTTATCATTAATGCTGCATTGTTCGTCCATTTACTAATAAAACACTAGGGACGAAATTTACAACTTTACCATAACTCAGGGACGAAAAGTAAGAATGAAAGGACGAAAAGTACAACATTAATGGTAACTTAAGGACGAAAAATGAGCATGACCAGAACGAATTCTACTATTACTCTATAACTTAGAGATGAAAATTACAATTTTTTTTTTTTTTCATTTTCAAAAAAAAAATTACAATTTTTTCTCTTTTTTTTTAATACTTAAGTGATCCCAGTTTCACTGAATTAATTCTAAACCCACAACACCCCGTTCCTAGAGTCACTGCGAAAGTAAATCGCGAGTCACGCAATCAAGCCACCAGTTAGATCCTAATTTTTATGTGCACACAAGACATCTTCAGTCATAGTCTAAGTCAAGTGATGATCCTACTTTTTATGTGCACACAAGACACCTTCAATCATGGACAGTTGGACACCTTCAGTCATGGTCTAAGTCTAAGTCAAGTGATGAACCAACTATGCTATGTTCGGAGAGAAATATGCGCAATCACAATTCAGGTCATTAATGTTCGCTTCTTATCCTATTAAGCATACGGCAACAGGAAGACTAGAAGAGTGGAAGACAATCAGCCTTACCAAGAGAACCAAACAGGCACATTACTGAAACTAACTGCAAGCCATTATAATATGAACTTGGAAATTGGCATTTATACTTCATTATTGAAATATCTTCAACTTTGTTGTTGATACACCAAATTGGTCAAAAACTCTGGCAAAGCTTGACAAGTCCTGAACAACCATATTCTCACATAAACAATTTTCATTTCAGTGATATTGTTCAGTAAGTTACAAATCATGGAGGAGCATGCTAGAGGTATATAAAGAAACATGATTACAAGATCGCTTTCAGCAGTCCCCGTGGACATTCATCAACTACCAATGCCATGCTTGATGTGTGAACCAATAAATATGTATGTATTTTTGCCAGAGGAAGAAGCATTTGCTTCTCAATCCTCTTATCGGAGATTCATAAGGACTATTTACTCATGAGGTTCTTTCAAATCCACCTCCGATTTGCATGTGCAACCAATCTGGTGAAGTTCCCCGAGGATATTCTCTTGTAGCTTGTGAACCAAATGCCATGGAAGATGCATCAAATGCTTGTGGTTGAAACTGGAAAAATTCAAGAAATGTTATTATGAAACATCTGCGAGAAAATTATCCCAGTTTAGTACTGTAATTGTTTTAATTCTCTCTCTCTTTTGATAAGTATCACACCTGGACATCTGGTTCATCTCATAAACAAAAGATTACAGGTGTGTTTGGTTCATGGGTTTACACACCAGGAATAGGAATCAAAATCATAGTTATTGTAGCAGAGGATCATGTTTACACCTTGTTTCAGTCCCAAAGAACACTAATAAACTAAATGAAGGTCACAACCACCATCCACAATGGCAGGGAGTAGAAGCATAAAATGTAGCAGAAGATCAATAAGATCATAAATTTTTTTGTAACTTCTAAAAATATTAGGGGCATTTAACAATTTGGTTTTGTTGGAGCTGATTGGTGCAAGATGTAACCCTAGCATGTAAACTTTCAAGAAATGATGCACACATTTGACAGTCACACTAGTAAAATTTGAATGCAGCAAAGCATTAGTCAGTAAGAAGATTGCTTATATCTACAGCACTTACATCTTTTGAAGGAAATCCTTCAATGCCAGGGCTTACCCTTGAATTAACTGCTTCAAGCTTCATTGACAGAAACTGAAAAAAAAAAAAAAAAATATTCAGTGTAAAAGAGTAACCCTGAATTACAGGCACAGAGACCCAGACATTAACCTTGGGAAGAAAGAAGTATACCTCGACCTGACGTTGTAAGGATTGGATATAATTAATTATCTCATCAAGGACCAGTGCTTTGCCAATAACCTGACACAAATAAACCTCAAAATGTAAAAATGGATACTTTGAAGTGACTTAGGATTTTAGGGTATTATCAAGGGAATTATCATTGAGATACAGTAGCCTCTTAACATTCACAAGGGATATTTTCATAATTGATCTAATTGAAAGTTATGTAGTGATAATTCATCAAACAAATTGAAACTAGGTAAGAACAATAACAAACATATTTGATGCATCATTCTAGATTAAAACTAATCAAATCTAGGAAATATTTAAAAAAAAAAAATTAAAAAAAATAGTTAAGAAAAAATAAGCAGGCCTATTATGATTCTTCAATAGGAAGAGAAAACACAAGACACAAATACTGCACCTTGTTGCAACCAGGAACTAAATCTTGGAGAATTTTCATTCTTTCACTAATCTTTTCTCTCCTGGCCTGTGCACCAAAAGGATCCCATCAGCAAAAATACTTAATCAAAGCATAACCCCATACCAAAATCCAAAAGACATGCTATCAACAAGATTCCAGAGAGGTGATTAGCGTGAATATCTTACCCCTGATAGCCTTTCAATTCATAAGCACAAGAAAATAATAAATTAAAATTACCCTTTCTGCTAAGCTGTGACTATCAGTTGCTTGACCCCTCCGTGCTCGAACATGGATGTAATCTTTAGGTGGTTCAGCGGACTTTGCAGATTGTTCTGCTGGCTTTCCCGAAGTCTCTTCTCCATTAGCTTTAGACTCTGGATTCTCATTTGATCCCTTGGTCTTCAGCCGCTTACTATCACTTTCACTCTGCTCAAAGGAATCAAATTCCCGGAGATTAATATTTTAAAAAAGAAAGATAGTTTTGGTCTAAAATCAGTAAAATCATTCAAATTGGTATGTAATAATCCAATTCGAAGAAGCAGATAAAATCAGCTGAATTCATATAGATTGCAGTTATATATATAGCAAAACAGTTGAAGAATTAGCAGGATTCAACTTCAGTTTCAAACTAGATTCTATCCAGAAGATAAAGAAGAAACTCAAATTGAGGATTCGTATTTACTCTCTAGAAACACTGATTCACGTAACAAATATTATAATTAAGCTGAAGCCAATCTAATGGTAATAAACAGAAGCATCGTATCAGCAAATTCCAAATAAAAACCGTACTAATAACAAAGCAAACCAATATGAATAAGTGCAGAGTACCAAGCCATTGCCACTGGTCGAAACTCCCTTAGCAGTTTCATCATCCTCGCGTCGCTTTCGAGCTCCTCCTCCGCCTCCGCCTCCGCCGCCATTCTGATTCAGTCTCTGGTCCAAAAACATCGGATCACTCATCGACGAGCAATGATGATCTCGAGTCAGAGCACTGACATTCGCGGCCAGCCCCAATCCATACGCCGCGGCGGCATTGATCGGGAAAGGCCAGATCTCCGAGAGACTAAACGGCGCAGTAGCAGCGGACTGGAAATCGCCTCCTCCTCCTCCTCCTGCTACTGAGTCATTCATCATCGCAGCTTGCGGATCCATCCTCCTCCTTCTCCCGCTCCAAACCAATCCAATCGGCGGCTGTAATGAATGAATGCAAGGAGTGAATAGTCAAGATGTTTGATTGTTTAATGGAGGAATGGAAGTGGATGAGTAGATATAGGCGGGGTGTATCTATAGGAGGGAACAGCGACAGCGGAGGCAATGCTGAGTGTGTGTGTGTGTGTGTGTGATCGGAGTAGGGTGGGAGTGGGGGCGGGGGGGGGGGTTGGTGCCCACTGGAGACCACCAGCTTTCACTGTGGGGAAAGAGAGAGAGAGAGAGCTGAAATCAACTCACTTTCAATGAGGCTTCTCGAAGGGCCCGCCTCCTGGGTTTAAGTGTTTAACACCACTAATCCATAACTAGGTGTAACTTATATTGTTTACCTCCTTGTGGTACTTAAAAGAAATTTTTTCGATAAGGATTTTTTTCCTCTCTTCCTGGTAAGAGTTTCCCTCTCTCTCCCTATGAGTGCCTTTTTGCTTGAGTGTGTGAGTGTTCTAATGTAGAAAGGTGAGTCGAGTTCTTTGTTGAAGCCTGTGAGGCGTTGGCTATTGTTGACAATGGGGAGGGAGTGATAGTGGATGTCGATGACACACCGGTTATTACTTATGATTATCGTTTTACGGAGGTTGGCCGTGTGGTTATTTTCAGGGATGTCATGGCCACGGCGTGGCGTCCTATGAAAGGGGTCAAGGTTCGTGAGTTGGGTTCAAACAGTTTTTTGTTCATTTTTTTCTGTGAACGAGACATCTCTCGTGTGTTGAGTGACGGACCTTGGATGTTTGACCAAAATCTGGTGTTACTCCGTCGGGTGGTGCAAGGGGAGGATCCGATGACTGTTCCCTTGGATACCTTCTCTTTTTTGCTACAAGTTCATAATCTTCCTGTTGGATTCATGTCTGAAAAGGTGGCGAAGGTGGTGGGAAATCATGTGGGAGTGTTTGAGCAGGCGGACAAACGAAACTTTGATGCGGTCGACAGAGCTTTCATGATGGTCAGGACAAAGCTAAATGTTACAAAGCCTTTGAAGGCGAGGATGAAGATGAAGAAGCTTGGAGGTGATTGGTTTTGGATTGATTTGCGTTATGAGTGGTTGCCATCGTTTTGCTTTGAATGTGGGGTCAGTGGGCATGCTGATAAGTTTTGTCCGATTGCCATTGATAAACCTTTGTGCGATGGAGACAAGCCTTTTGGGGTTTGGATGCGGGCTGGTGGTCGGTGGGGAAGTGTGCCGCCGGTGAACAAGTGGTTAGTTCTGGATGAGGCGGTGGATGGCGGATCACTAGGTGTAACCGCCGGTAATGATGGGGATTTAATACATGTGGGGTGAAGGACCAGCCGTTATGTGCGAATATTGTGGAACCGGGAAGAGTGGTGAGTGAAGGAGGAACGACAGGGGGTTCAAATGATATAAATGCATTAAATGATTTCAATGCTGATGATGGAGTTGTTTAAGTGGATCAAAAAAGAAAGAAAACGGGTACTAGGAGAGATGAGCCAGGTGAGTGGGGAAGCCCAATGATGGTGGAGGAGACAGATTTAATTAATTCTGTTGAGGTGGGTCCTGAGGTCCAGGCCCACCGACCCCAATGAGTTGGTTTAGCTGGAATTGTCGTGGGCTTGGAAACCCACTAACAGTTCAAGTGTTGTCGGGTTTTGTCCTTCAAAAGAAACATGACGTTTTGTTTTTAACTGAAACTCTTTGTAATTCTAAGCGAATGGAATCTGTTCGTGTGCATCTTCATTTTTACAATTGTTTTACGGTCCCTGCGATTGGTCGTGGTGGTGGGGTAGCTCTCCTTTGGAATGGCGGAGTGGACGTGGAGGTGGTGGGGTATTCAAACCACTATATTGACAGTGGTTACGTCGCCGGGGTCTGCTCCAAAGTGGCGTTTCACGGGATATTATGGTTATCCGGAGCGATCTTGGCATCAAATTTCTTAGGATTTGCTGCGTTATTTTTTTGCCATAAACAATCTGCCTTGGCTAATGATGGGCGATTTTAACGATATAATGCAGCCGGAGGAGAAAGTTGGTAGAGTTCCCCACCCTGAGTGGCTTCGGAAAGGGTTCTGTGAGGTCGAGAGTAGTGGGTTGGGTGATTTTGTGTTTCTGGGAATCAATTGACTTGGGAACGGGGTAGAGGGACTGGGTATTGGGTGCGTGAGAAGTTGGACCAGGTGTTGGTTTCGGACTCTTGGTGTGACCTGTATCCGGGAGCTAGGGCGTGGTCGGTGGAGGGCGGCTGTAGTGACCATTTACCGATTCATCTGATTACTCAGCAGCAGGGTAGAAGGTATTACACTCGTCGTCCTAGGTATGAGAATAGCTGGGGAAAATTCCTTAATGCAGGGGGATTGTAGATAAGGTATGGGATCAATTTTCTTCTATGCCAATTGGGGACAAACTATCTATGTGCGGGAGAGAAATTTGGGGCTAGGGTCGAGGGAGGAATAAGGGGGAGATGGTAGAGCTAAACAAGTGTAAGGTTCGGATGGGTGAGCTTCGACAACGAGGCGATGAGGAAGGGGTGCGGCAATTTGATGGAGTCTAGAAGCATTATCTTTTCCTGCTTCAATCTCATAGTGATCGCTGGAGGCAAAGGGCAAAGAAACTCTAGTATGGTGGTGGGGATAATAACACTCGCTATTTTCACTCATCTGTCAACGGCCGAAGGTGGAAAAACCATATCCATGTTTTATGAAATTCAAATGATGTTCCTATTTACGATGAGGAAGGCAAAGCTAATATTATGGTCGATTATTTCCAGAATCTGTTTAATACGGAGGAGGGAGATGATAGGCCTGTATTGGCTTGTGTTAGAACCTGGGTGTCAAATTGCCAGAACGAGAGTTTGTTGCGGCAGATCACGCCGGAGGAGGTGCGAAATGCTCTCTTTGCTATGCATCCAGACAAGTCCCCGGGGCTTGATGGATTATCTCCAGCTTTCTTCCAGACTCATTGGGCTGTCGTCGGCGCTGAGGTAGTTTCCTTCTGCCAATCTTTTATGCATACTAGTGTTTTACCTGATTGTATAAATGATACCCATATTGTTCTTATTCCAAAGATTAAACAGCCTGATGTAATGTCTAATTTCCGACCCATTTCGCTTTGTAATGTTGTTTATGGTATTTTAGCGAAAATACTAGCAAATAGGCTTTGGGGTGTTAAGCTTTGTTATTTCTAGCTCTCAGAGTGCTTTTATTCCGGGGCGGTCTATTGTGGATAATGTTCTTATTGCATATGAGTTTGTTCATGCCATAAATCGTATGAAGAAAGGGAATGGGGGTTTTGGGGCTTTGAAAGTGGACATGAATAAAGCCTACGATAGGGTGGAGTGGGGTTTCTCGGGGAGAATTATGGAGAAAATGGGTTTTACTGAGCGGTGGGTGCGTCTTATGCAGGCTTGTGTGTCCACAGTGAAGTATAGTGTCTTGGTGGAGGGGAAAGAATGGGGGCCTATAATTCCTTCTAGGGGTCTTAGGCACGGGGGATCCTTTGTCACCTTGTCTATTCATTATTGTGCCTGAGGGGCTGAGTGAGATGTTGCGGGTAAGTGAGGAGGATGGAGGGTTGCATGGGGTAACTGTGGCTAGGGGGCTCCTAGAATATTTCATATGTTCTTCGCAGATGATTGTTTGCTTTTCTTCAAGGCAAATAATCTCGAAGTTGGGTGTGTAAAGGAAATCCTTAGGGAATATGGTGAGGCTAGTGAGCAACGAGTAAATTTGAGTAAATCTGCCATTACTTTTGGGGTCAATGTAGAGAAGGAGGGTAAAGAGGCTGTTTGTGATATTTTGGGTATCCATGAACAGCATATTCGAGGAAGTTATCTTGGGCTACCGGGCTATGTAGGGAGGCGTAAGTAGGAGATTTCGGGGTTTGTTCGGGAGAGGGTGAGAGGTAGGATTCTCCATTGGGGTAATCATTTCTTATCTCGGGGAGGGCGTGAGGTTTTGCTTAAAACTGTTCTTCAGAGTCTTCCCAATTATGCGATGAATGTCCTCCTGTTTCCAAAAGGGTTGTGTGATGAGATTGAGAAACTCATGAATGCGTTTTGGTGGGGTTGTGAGCATAGCAAGTCAGGTATTCGGTGGAGTACTTGGGCTGACTTGTGTCACCCAAAGGGTTTGGGGGGTATGGGTTTCCGTAGAGTGAGAGAGATGAATCTTGCTATGTTAGGTAAGTAGGGGTGGAAATTTATTCATGAGCTTGATGCTTTGGTGTCACGAGTTTTTAAAGCTCACTACTTTCACGAGTTTTTAAAGCTCACTACTTTCCCCGGCGTTCTTTTCTTGATGTAAGCCCGGGCTCCAACCCGTCTTTTGTTTAGTCTAGTATTCGGGAAGCCCAGGGTTTGGTGAGTGAAGGGGTTAGATGGAGAATAGGGGATGGGGAAAGGGTGAGAGTGTGGGGGGACCTATGGCTGCCTGATTCTGACAATCCTTTTGTGTCTACTCTTGAGCCTCAATATTTAAATAGCCCTCTTCCTTTTCCCAAAAGGCTCCTATATTATTTATTTAAAAAAAAAACTTGTAACTAAGAACAATTAAGGTTCCTTAAATGAATGAGCTTTTGGCTCTTTAAGGCTTCCTCATCCTGTTGTTAATTAATTTCAAAAGAGAAGCAATGCTTCTCTTATATAGAGGAGCTCAAATGAGCTCCTCTTCATAAGTTACCAATGTGGATCAAAAATTCCAATTTCTATTTAAAAAAATTATTATATATTTAATTTTGTTTTAATTTGTATTATTATTATTATTCATTTTTTCTTATTATTGTTATTAATATTATTATAATTTTTATTTTATTATTACATAATAATAATATTAATATTAATATTAATAATAACATGATATGTCCTTATTATTATTATTATTATTATTATTATTATTATTATTATTATTATTATTATTATTATACATAAATACCCTTATAAAATATTTAATAATAATAATAATAATAATAATAATAATAATAATAATAATAATAGTAATATTAATAAATTTTGTACAAGGGCATTTATGTCTTTTAAATATATATTCCATTTTTATTTCTTTAACCAACCAAACGCTGGAATACAATTCCCAAGTCTATTCCTTCCGCGAACCAAACGCTGGAATACAATTCATATTCTATTCCTTACATATTCCATTCCTTATGGAATAGTATTCATATTCCCTTCAGATTCATTCCGTGAACCAAACATGCTGTTAAGGCGCGTGATTTGTGTACTTAAGGTGCGCTATTTTAATGTTTGGAACTTGAATGATAAATAGATATATATCTTATTAATGTTTGTTGTATTAAAAAAGTTTGAATGGAGAAAAAGAAATTGAGTTGATACTTAAAACTAATCAATCAAAAGCAACCAAGGAGCATATGAGAATACATGCTACAACACCTTTGGTGACAGAAACATGTGATGGTCAAGTAATTAAGTAGCAGACGTACAATGCTTGTAGAAACTAGAAAGTACTATATTTCCTATGAACTTATGGTTGATTTGAAGTTTTGAGCACTTAGCTTGGCCATTTATTATCAATTTTAAATTTATTTAACCATAACATATATATATATATATATATATCTATATATATATATATATATATTAATAAAATATCACATTTAATTCTTTAACTATTGTGACATTCTCACTTTTTAGTGTTTGATTAGTAATATAATACAAAATTGATTAGTAATATAATTCAACTATTTTTATCCCTTGACTTTTACAAATCAATTAAATTTACTTGAAAACATTTTAACTTCTTTTACTTTCGCCTAAACTAGCCATTCTTCATATCTATAAAGATATATCAAACAATTTTTTTAATACATACACAAATTTGGTATGATTGAACAAATTTTTAACTAAGAGAATGATAGGGAAAAAAGTTCAAAATATAATGATCACAAAATAATATAATCACACAAAGAATAAGAGAAGATATTATTGGGATTTATTGCTGTAACTCTTCTCTGCTTATCTCCCTATTTGTGTGTGTGTATATATATATATATATATATTAGAGATTATATGACTTATGAGAACCAACATCCTCATGAGTCCATGAGAATCAATTTCATGCACACAAAAATAGAAATATAGATGATATTAAATGAGGATTAAAAATGCGTGTGTGCATATTAGACATTATGATATGTGTATATTAATTAAGCATGTCCCTATGTTGCACACATCACATGCTTAATATGCATACATGCTTAATATGTACACATCATAATGTCTAATATTATAACCAACATGGTTGGCTTGGTGGTTCAGCACCTCGTCCCTTAAGCATGAGGTTGGGTTGGGGGGTTCGATTCCCACCCAGGTGAATGGAGCGAACCATTTGGCCAGTCCCCTACCACTTAGTGTGCTCACCGTTGGGACGGAGGTTAGTTTTCTAGCTGGATGGCTACCTTAGGAAAAATCCAAAAAACACATGTGTTTTTAACCTCCTATTAATTTCATCCATAGATATATTGTTTTAATTTATGAGATTGGTTCTCATGACTCATGGGAAGTTGATTCTCATAAGAATTTCACCCTAAACTTGAAAATTAAGGAAACTTACCGCAAATTATATCGTGGACCACGGTCCACAATGGATTGTGGACCGCGCATCAAAACGACGTCGTTTTGATTAATGAAAACAGACAGATGAATCTGCGCCATTCACTTTCAGTTCATATACACTGCAGTTACATTTCAACACAACTTTAGTTACATTTCAACACAACTGCAGTTACATTTTGATATAACTACAGTTTCATTCGATAATATAAAAACACAAATGTGAAACTGTTATTCAGTATCAGTTCATATACATTGCAGTTACATTTCAACACAACTACAATTACATTTCGGTATAACTACAGTTTCATATATTCGATAATATAAAAACACAAATATAAAAGTGGTATTCAGTACCAGTTCATATACACTGCAGTTACATTTCAACACAATTACAGTTACATTTCGATATAACTACAGTTTCATTCGATAATATCAAAACAAATGTAAGGTAGTATCTTTTGAGATGAACTGTAGTGTCAATTACGGAGCTCCGTCTCCCACTTACTGAAACGACGTCGTTTTGGGACCACGGTCCACGATATAACGACTGGAAACTTACTAAGCAAAGAACATTACCAAATGAAACTAATTATTTAAAATATTAAGGGTGTGTTTGGAAAGCTGGAAAATGAGTCATTTTCCGGAAAATGAGTTCACTTTCGGTGTTTAGATGTACTCTGGAAAACTGTTTGTGTGTGTTTGGTTCATTTTCCGGAAAATGGGTGGAAAATAAGTAGAAATGTATAATTATATATTTTTATTATTTTATTTAAAATATAATAATATATAAACTAATAATATATATTAGAAATTAGAAATAATTTTTTTTTTTTTTACAAAAAAAGTCGCACGAAGCCATTTTCCGGAAAAATGAGCTCATTTTCCTTGGTCAACGGAAAATATTTTCCGTTGACCACATTTTCCGGATGTTGCCAAACACCAAAAGCCCTTCCGGATTATCAAACACACCCTAAATATACTCAAAAATTCATTATTGTTATCAATCTCTTATTTCTTTAGTTATTACGGAGTATTTAGTAAATTTAGAAAGTAAATGATAAAAGATATTGGCTCTGTTCTTGTTAGTTTTTATCATCATATGTACTTCTTTGCATATATAAAATTTAGAATTAAACAAAATCATCATAGCAAAATATATCAATGCAAGATTATATTGGAGATGTCCATGCATATGTAATTGAATGTTGAATTTGTTTATTTAAATAAGTAATTCAAAGTATATGAATGTAAGATAATATATGAGAGATTTATTATAATTGTCACTAAAATAAATGTTTGCAACTTTGTAATAACGCTGGTCTAAATACTTAGTCTAAAAACGATAGTCTAATCTAAATACTACTTTTTATTTGAATTTCTCTAAGTTTTCTTAATTATCTTTTGGATAGCATTGTCATTGTCTTCATCTTCAGTATTTTTCATCTTCTTTTGTTATTGATAGTGTGTTATTTGCAATTGGGTTACTGGTGGTAGTGTGCCTTGTTATGTATATGTCTGGATCTTAGTTGTACTATGAAATCTTTATCTTTCAAGCGCATGTTGATAATTGACAGTAGTAGTTTTTTCCCATACATGTTTCATGCGTTGTGAGATGTGTGTCATAGATTCTCATTTGAAAGTATTGAACAAAACATTAATATTTATTATATTTGTAGAAGGTTTATGAGTAGTACCTCTTGTTCTAATTTCATAACTTATTTACTTGATAGTAACAAAAATGATTATGCATGTACTCCGAATACTAAAGTGTTTTTGTTGTCAAGGCTGATGCAGATTTTGCACTTAATCTAATCAGGTTGAGTTTAGAAAATGAAATGAATTATAAATTTATATTAGTTCTAATATATTTAAAGGATGCACAATAAGTATTTTAGATACAAGATCAATGAATGATGCAACTGTGACTATTTTTGAAATTTCTTCATTTTCTGGATTTGCAAGATTGATTGCATCATAATTATTTTAGTCGTTGCACAATAAGTATTTTAGTCGTTGCACAATAAACTTCAAGAAGAGGGATAGAAGAATAAAAAGAAAAGATTTCAGTTGCACCTCTACGACTTGTTGAGTATTTTGATTTGTTATTAAAAAGAAAGTCAAGTTATACACATGATTTAGGTCTTAAAGGGACAATTTCAAAGACCCAAGAGAAGATTCTTTTTCATGCAAAAATAGAAGCTTAAAGAAAAATAATGCGAAAAGAATTTAAAAGTATAAGTTATAAAATTTAAAGAAATCGCACATGCAGCTTTAGAGAAACAAGCCATTGAAATCAAATATATTTTTGCTCACTTAGCAAGCAATAAAGTGCTTCTTCCAAATATGTTAGCAATGCATCTCCATCAAGTGCCTCACGTGTAGAATAATCAAGAAATTTTATTTAAAAACGTTTTTATTTAGATTGTGTTGTATTTCTTACAACATATAGTTGTAATATAATATTGAAAAATGAAACCCAATGGGGTAGCTCAAGTAGCTAGTGAGCTCTCTTTGTGGGGAAGAATTCCGGGAGTACTCGGGTTCAATTTTAATAAGTGACGATTCCCTCTGGGCCAGCTCTCGTCTCTCCTGTTACATACAAAGTAGTCATTGATATCCATATTTGAGTCATCAACAATTTGCACAAATAAGTCCAATTATTTGTGACTAAAGTGTTGTCAAAATAAAATGATTAATTGTAACTATTTTAGTTGTCATTATATCATTTTTTTTTTGTAATAACATATTTGGTCACATAATGTAAATTTATTGTGACCCTTTTTGTTATCATTCAAATAATACTTTTTGTGTAAGTAAATCTTGTCACAAAAGTCTTGAGTAATTGTGACAATTTTTCAAAAGTCGTCACTATTACAATAGTGATGGAGAATATAGTAACAGCAAGTGACGACTTAAAAAATTGGTCACTAATTTTATTAGTGACTAAAGTAGATAGTTTTGGTGACAACTTGTATTGTCACTAAATGTGAAATTTCTTGTAGTGACACACATACACACACACATCCGAATGAGGTCAGGGCTTCATGTGCGGATTGCACCATTAGGTATGAATAAATGCACCACAAAGTGTTCGGAAACGCACCACAGTGAAACGCACCACTCATAAAAAACAATGCACCACACCGGTGCATTTCTGAATGCTTTGTGGTGTGTGACCGCACGGGAACTTAACCCTATATATATATATATATATATATATATGGCTAAGAATCTTGGGAGAACAATAACATAGGAGAGAAATACGAATCAATCTCAGCCTTACATCTGTAAAAATTCGACGAATCTTATCGAATTTTTTTAAAAAAAATACAGTCATTTTCGTAATTATCATCAATTTCACTATGCAAACTTGAACACTTAAATATGATATCTTTAACAACTAAATATGTAAACCTAGTAAATTTTATAAAATCAAAAAAAAAAAAAGAAAAAAGAAGCTAAATTTTAAATATAAACCGTAAGTGTTAAACCTTAAGTAGTAAAAAGTGAACCACTAAATCAAATAAAACCAAAAACTCGGTCATAAACTATAAAATCGAAATTCTAAGTGCAATGCACTTTTTGCATTTTTGCAAGTGCAAATCTTTTAATACTAAATATGCAAAATGTTAATACTAAATGTGTAAATCTAAAAAATTCTGAGAAGTGCATATTTCAGTGTTTAAGTTTGCAGAACGAACGGTCAATGAGGCTTAAACCCACTCACATCATCCATGTGGGAGTGTTAACCGGGACACCGGGTGCCACTAGACCACAAGGTCTTTGGCGTTTTGCAAGTTAAAATATCATATCACACTTGTTTAACTGCTGAGCAATATATATATAATTTGGGGATTGGACATAAAACTGCAATAATGATACTATCTTTAGAGAGGTAATTAAACATTAATCTTTACGAAAAGGTCAATGATTAATGATTGTAATTGTGGAAAGTTGGTTGATGATGATAGTACAGTTTTGGAAATAGCTTTAGGTTGGTTTGCTAAATCAAAGTCATCAATGAGAGGACCATATAGGCATATTGGGTCCACTGTTTTTATGAAATATGTATGGGAACCACTACCTAACCGGCAGATAATTATCAACATCGGTATTCATCCCATTTCCATCAACTCATAAGTGATACTTTTTAATTTGTTATCCCAAAAAAATATTGGCAAAGATTCTTAAATTCTTTTATAAAATCGTAAATAAGTCTCAGAATTTTAAAAATGCAATTAAACACTTAAACTTGTTAAAATTAATTAAATACAGTCTTGTTGATTATTAGTAAAATTAGAATGGCGTGGCACGCATACTGCTGTTATCGAAATAGAAAAGTCGTCACCATTCAAAAAAGAATTGATCGCCTGTGCCTGCTTTGATCCACTGGAGAATCGGATTGGTCGCCTTCTCCATTGTCACTTTTTTCTTCAATGACAATGGCGACTGTTCACATTTCACTGGTCCCCAAAACCCTAGCTAATGACTACATTGGACAAAGTTTTCGTCGAACTATGTCTTCAAGCTAAATGGAATTTGGGTTGACCTCTCCTATCAAATAGATTGCTCAAATTTTTCGTCAAACCAGGTCTTCAAGTGAAATTTTGGTTTGACCTATCCCTACAAAATATAATATTCTTGGGTTTTATTCCCCAACTATTACCAGATCAATCGTTATTGAAATATTATACTGTTGATAAAATTAAAACATGTTAATTTATTAAATATATTAAAGAGTAAAATATTTTTGAGCCAAGATATAAATCTACTTGATTTTTGTGTCCCAATATATTCTTTTTGTGCATTACTTTATACTCCGTCTATATATATATATATATATATAAACACACTCAAAAAAACCCATAAATCATATCAAAAGGCTTATAAAAGGACAATTGAGTAAAGGTTGGGCCAAGTTCAACATGGGGAACTTCCTACTACTATGCAACACCATAGACATGGCAAGGTGGTTTCCCACTTGCACCTTCATGGCTAATGAAATGGCTTGTCAATCAATCTAAGCTTTAAGTTGCAAACTCCTCAAATTTTGCCTCTAAACCATATATAAAAGCCTCATGGCCTCCGGCCAAAAAGGGGACACAAATCAATGCAATATACTCCTCCCATGTCTATATCCAATCACTCATTATATTAGTAGGCATGCCCAAATCTTGATCATAACACTAGGTCTGTTTGCTTCATTTCTCTAATTTTTTAAAATTTATTTTCGAGACTCAATTTTCAGTAGTTATAAACATGTATAAATTTGAATAACAAAAAAAATCAATAATAAATATTATATATAGTAGTCAAAGATAAAGTTAGAGACGGTGACAAGAGAGAAAGTTAGAAGCCGTGGTTGAAGAGAAAGGTAGAGATGGTGCTGAAAGGTAGAAAAAGTTCATCAATTTTTTTCATTTCTCCCTAAATTGGAAAATGTGTGTAATATAACTTGTTCGATCTCCAAAATTTAGAAAAACTGAGAATCATTATAATGCTAGTTTTGTAGGAACAAGGGATTGGGATTAAGGATATTCTATTGACCAAAATAATTACGGAAGTGCTTACTAACCGAAGAAATGAAAAACCGAAAATATGATCTAAACACGCTTACTTGTCCAAATTGGAGAAATGACAAGTAAATGTATTCAGATTTCAGACCATATCTCCCGTTTTTGTTTTTGTTTCTCTAATTAGTTAGTAAACACACTCTTAATTATATTTTTGTGCTTAAAACAACCTTAATCACAACCCCTTGTTCCTACAAAACTAGCCATCATTATAATCAAATACTTATACCAAATCAAGCCAAAACACTTAAACCCCAAAATCTCTAAAAGCTTGTTTAAATTAATTAATATAAAGTGTCATTATTTAGAGAGCAATAATGTGGCATGAAAAACAAATATGTACAAGCATAAAGGAGTTGATGGAGTGGTCCTGCAACAAGAGCTTGCTAATTTAGTATGCTAATTGGACAGTAACTGCACATATGGCATAGCAAATGGCCTAACTTGGGGCTTTGTGCTAATGATGGGTACCAATTCAGCTTTGCCCAAATTGACAATTTGTAACAGTGGCAGCCTAACTAATAATCATTTCCCTCTAATTTAATTACATGTCTAATTTAGCTTAGACAGAAGTGATCACTCCAAAAGTGTCATGCCTAAACTCCAATTATGTGGCACATGATTTGGGATGGAGGTGGGCCAACAAAAGGATAAAGATCACAGAAATTAAAACTCCCAATGCAAATCCTTATCTATGTTGTTCAACTCAATTACATACCTATATCACTTTTGAGTTTTGATTAGAGTTATAGAAACGGGTCGACAGAGTGAGGCCTGTCAAAGCCTGTCATATAGCGGGATGGGCTAAAAAGCTTACCAATAATACTGGCCTAAGGAAGACCTATCTTACCAAAGCTCGTCATTTGGCTAATCATTGGTCCACACAGCTGTGTGAACCATACTATCAAATAATGTATGTTTTGTACACAAATAATGTACTTTTAGTATATTAAAAATGCATATTATATTCAGAAAAAGTACATTATTTGAGTACTGAAAGCACATTATTTTGTATAATATATATTCAAATACACGAAAAATGTACTTTTAGTATATTAAAAATGCACTTTTGTTATGATTTATAAAGTATTGTTAATTTGCCTCATTTGACCCATCATTAATGTATGGGTCATCTACTATCAAATAATGTACATTCATTATAAAAATAGTGTACTTTTAGTACATTAAAAATGTACTTATTGTATTAAGGAGATGTACATTATTTGTGTACTGAATGTACATTATATTATATAATGTACATTTAGTACATAAATAATGTACATTTAGTATATTAAAATGTACTTTTTGTTATGGTCCACACAACACTTTATGGACCATGGTTCACACAATAATTTGTCTCATTTGATAGGGTGGACTAAAAATCACCAATAATATGGTCCATAAAATTCAAAACCGGTCTTGCCCTTTTGACGGGGAGGGATGAGCTAGCCCGAGGAGGTAAGGCTATTTCGATTGGAGTCATTTCCATTTTTGGTCCTACTGTTATTGAGGTATTGCCAATTTTAGTCCACTTCATTAATTTTTGCCACATTACGACCAGTCTTATTTAGTTCTTGCCACTTTTAGTCCATCGTTAAAATTTTCGTTAAATAACTGTCCAAAATTGGGATATTTTGATCTTTTCATGCTTTGATCATCTCCTTTACCCCTTGCAGTAGTCTTCCTTACACATTTTCATCCAATGAAGAGGTTCGGCGAAAGCCATGGCTTTGTAATGTGGCTCACATGGCTTCCGCCGGACCTCTTCATTGGATGAAAATGTGTAAGGAAAACCACTGCAAAGGGTAAAGAAGATGACCAAAGCATGAAAAGACCAAAAATACCCATGTTTTGGACGACCATTTGACGAAAATTTTAACGGTGGACTAAAAGTGGCAAGGACTAAATAAGACTGACCGTAATGTGGCAAAAATTAATGAAGTGGACTAAAATTGGCAATGCCCCAATAACAGTAGGACTAAAAATGGAAATGACTCTTTCGATTGGCTCTAGTTTTTATGCCAACTACTATTGTTACATCTACTGTTACTTTTCTTCATTACCTTATAAATTTATTAACATTGGATACTTTTTATGTTTCAATTTTATGTAACATAATACATATTCATCATTATTATATGGGGTGTGATTACTTTTAATTTATTCATCATATCAACGGCTAATTTACTAATTCATACTTCTCATTTCTCAAACTATTACAGTACAGAGTAATATCTAGCATGCTTAATATTTACTGTAAGTGACATACTTTAATTTTATCATCTTTGACAAAATTACACATACGTAGTTGTCGCATAGTAAATCGACATTGGAAGCTAACATAGTAACCCTCTTCCTCTACAAACATATAAACAAAACAACGATTATTGTTTTTGGCTTGCACAGTCTACAATATTTGGAAACCTTCTTAGAACTCTTTTACTTTTGATATAAATGTTCAAGATTAGTTTTGCTTTATACATGTCCTTATAAAATGTGAATTTTCAAGCTCTTTTTCTTGGTGTTGATAATTTTGCACATTAGAGCAAACCCATTAATTGGGTTTTTAATTTGATTTTTGTCAGAATTTTTTTTCAAAACACAAAGTAAAAATAAAAATAAAAGGTGGTCGCCAATTGACCCGTGTAGTGGACGACCACCCAAATTGGTGATCACCCTTAACATGCCCAATACATGCGCCCACGGGGTTCTGTTGGTGTTTTTTTTTTATTAAAAAAAAATAAATCTTTGGTGGAACTCACTGTTCAGATAAAAAATCATGCAAGAAATTTTTTTCTCTCTCTTTCACATCACATTTAGCCCCACAAAAAACTTCCTAAAATCTACAGTTGGGGATATTCTTATACCTTTTGTTTGCTGTGGGCTTGTACTAACCGAGGTAGGCGCCCATGTTTCTTGAAAATATTTCACTCGATTTTTTACAATTTATATTTACAACATATATATCAATTTTTTAAAATGAAAAAGATAAACTCATCAAGTAAATAAACTGATAAATCTCACATGTTCAATCACTTCCACTAGATATTTTCACTTCAACAAGTTTAACATGTCTAGACCTTTTTTATAAGATTAGACGAATGTAAATCAAATTATGATTAAAATATAGAAAAATCCTACCATATCATCAGCATGGTCAGTCTTATACCCAGTACCATCCTAAAAGTGAATGGTAAAGATATTGAGTTTGTACCAGGTACTATCCTTATAATAAAGTTAATATATTTTCAAAGTTAAAGAGACACTAAGACACCAATTTGCACTGTGACGTTTTCCGAAAACACATATCACTAACTGAATCATCACCACTTGGGAAAACATAAAAAATTTCTCTTTCTTTTCCTTTTTGTTTGTTTTAGGGTTTTGTGAGAGGTGAGAGCCACAAGATATAGCATGTGAGGAATTACCCAAGATGGGTAGGCAGGAATGGTCATTGAGGAATAGATGGTTTGGCAGAAAGAGTTAGAGATATTTATATATGGATGTTTGGGGTTTCGTATAAGAATGGTTTAATTTTGCTTCCCCAATATATGGTTGTGTGTAGAGAGAGCATGAAATGCAGCTTATCTTATCTTATGATCCCATCATCTATCAATGCATATATTCCACTTTACTTTTTTGCTTGTTTGGGAATGTTTCATTTGGGCACGAGTCTTGCTTTGCTTTGCTTTGTTGCAGATATTATTATTATATATATATATATATATAAACGTGTTTTATTCCTTCCCCTTTCAACACGCCTTGTTTTTCTTTACATTCACATGTTGTTGGACAACATATATATAATATCTCACCACTTCCAAAACTATCTTCATTTCCCTCCTTTTAGAAATAAATGTGTATCGCTGCGTCAAAAGTTATTGCTAAAGTAGCGAATGTAATGCACAATTTTATTTTCTTATACGTACCGCCATATTTTTTAGAGGCTAAGATCCATATCCTGAATCTAAAATCATCACTTGTTAAGATAAAACGTTTATGATTATCCAATATGGCAAAAACTTGTGTGAGACCGTCTCACCATGAGACGAGTCGGGTCGGGTCAAGATGCAAATGTAACACTTATATACACAAATGTCATACTTATATGCTCAAATGTAATACTAATCATGAATAAAATTTTTGTTACTTATAAGGGTAAATGTAATACTTTTAAGGGAAAACACAATACTTTTACATTTCGATTTAAAAGTATTACATTTTTCCTCAAAAGTATTATATTTGCCCTTATAAGTAAGGGGCACTTGTCAACATTACTTATTATGAAAAACGTGTTACTTTTTCTCTTATAAGTTATAAGTAACAAAATTGTATTCTTGATTAGTGTTATATTTGAGCATATAAGTATGATATTTGCGCATATAAGTATGACATTTACACGGTGCTTTGACCCGACCCGACCCGGCTCACGAATAAGGATCCGTGAGACGGTCTCACACAAGTGAAAAGTTATAGGTAGTAGCGAAGACTACGCAACTTTATTTTCTTATACCGCCATATATTCGAGAGACAAGATGCTGGACTTGATCCTAGTTGTGTCTTTCAAGCCTTCATCCAACAATCCTCTAATTGTGCTGGACTTGACCTTCACTAACCTCCGCCTATTATCTTCCTTAATTAATTTCAAGCTTTTAGCAAGTTAAAGCTTAAAAAAAAATCATTTCAACATACAAGAGGGAAATTGACAAAATGCCTGGATGGGCCTACCTAAGAGTAGATTTTGTTTTAAAGTTTTTTTTTTTTTTTTTNGAAAACACATATCACTAACTGAATCATCACCACTTGGGAAAACATAAAAAATTTCTCTTTCTTTTCCTTTTTGTTTGTTTTAGGGTTTTGTGAGAGGTGAGAGCCACAAGATATAGCATGTGAGGAATTACCCAAGATGGGTAGGCAGGAATGGTCATTGAGGAATAGATGGTTTGGCAGAAAGAGTTAGAGATATTTATATATGGATGTTTGGGGTTTCGTATAAGAATGGTTTAATTTTGCTTCCCCAATATATGGTTGTGTGTAGAGAGAGCATGAAATGCAGCTTATCTTATCTTATGATCCCATCATCTATCAATGCATATATTCCACTTTACTTTTTTGCTTGTTTGGGAATGTTTCATTTGGGCACGAGTCTTGCTTTGCTTTGCTTTGTTGCAGATATTATTATTATATATATATATATATATAAACGTGTTTTATTCCTTCCCCTTTCAACACGCCTTGTTTTTCTTTACATTCACATGTTGTTGGACAACATATATATAATATCTCACCACTTCCAAAACTATCTTCATTTCCCTCCTTTTAGAAATAAATGTGTATCGCTGCGTCAAAAGTTATTGCTAAAGTAGCGAATGTAATGCACAATTTTATTTTCTTATACGTACCGCCATATTTTTTAGAGGCTAAGATCCATATCCTGAATCTAAAATCATCACTTGTTAAGATAAAACGTTTATGATTATCCAATATGGCAAAAACTTGTGTGAGACCGTCTCACCATGAGACGAGTCGGGTCGGGTCAAGATGCAAATGTAACACTTATATACACAAATGTCATACTTATATGCTCAAATGTAATACTAATCATGAATAAAATTTTTGTTACTTATAAGGGTAAATGTAATACTTTTAAGGGAAAACACAATACTTTTACATTTCGATTTAAAAGTATTACATTTTTCCTCAAAAGTATTATATTTGCCCTTATAAGTAAGGGGCACTTGTCAACATTACTTATTATGAAAAACGTGTTACTTTTTCTCTTATAAGTTATAAGTAACAAAATTGTATTCTTGATTAGTGTTATATTTGAGCATATAAGTATGATATTTGCGCATATAAGTATGACATTTACACGGTGCTTTGACCCGACCCGACCCGGCTCACGAATAAGGATCCGTGAGACGGTCTCACACAAGTGAAAAGTTATAGGTAGTAGCGAAGACTACGCAACTTTATTTTCTTATACCGCCACATATTCGAGAGGCAAGATGCTGGACTTGATCCTAGTTGTGTCTTTCAAGCCTTCATCCAACAATCCTCAAGTTGTGCTGGACTTGACCTTCACTAACCTCCACCTATTATCTTCCTTAATTAATTTCAAGCTTTTAGCAAGTTAAAGCTTAAAAAAAAAAAATCATTTCAACATACAAGAGGGAAATTGACAAAATGCCTGGATGGGCCTACCTAAGAGTAGATTTTGTTTTAAAGTTTTTTTTTTTTTTTTTCACACAACTTGAACTACAAAACAAATTTAGAATTTTTGTAATAAGGATCCTCTTGTAAATAATTTGGTATTCAATTGATGCGTTTTAGGAACATATTTAGGTATTTTGTCAATCATCAATTTAAGCATTACCTTGGGAATATCTGTCGATTACTCTAAATTAATCAATTTGGCAAATTGAATATATGTATGTATGTATTTTTTAATTATAAATAAATACTAAATTAAAAGTCATAGTTTATTTCTTTAAATAAATTGTATATTATAAGTTTTTTTTTCGTAAGTTGTGTTCATGGGCTTACTCTCCTAGCACACTACCTTCCCATTTAGTTTGTTATATTGGATTCGCAAATTATTGTATGGATCGTGGTTTACACCACAGTATAAAATCATGTCGTTTTGATGTTTAAAATTTATTGCTTTGTGTACGTGTTAGAATAATGAATTTTTTTAGGTACGAAAATGTATTTTATGAGTTAGAATAACATACTTTATATGCTAAAACAATGTATTTTATGTGTTAGAATAATGTACTTTATATGTACGTGTTAGAATAATGAAATTTATGGAATAAGATAATGTATTTTATGACCGAGTTAGAATAATATACTTTATATGCTGCTGTGTAAATTATGGTGATGCAATAATGATTATTGGATTGTGCTAGGCCAGCCGATCACTTATATTCCATGACATGATAAAGTTAAAGTAGAAGAAAATTATCTCAATTTAGAAATACGACATGCTATTAACTTTAAAATAAAGCAAAATGGAGAAATTGTACTTTTTATCCTAACTAATAGGGCAATTGCAGGATTTGTCTCAACTTATTGGTCATACTCACTTTTCGTTTCTAAACTATAATTGACGTTGTAAATTTTATCTCCTTTTTTTTTCTAACAGAACATTGGGACGAAATTTGCAATGTTAGTTATAGCTTAGGGACAAGAAGTAAGTATAACCTGTTAGAAAAAAAAAAATTTACAACTTCAATTATACCTTAGAAACGAAAATGAAGTGAGAATGACCAACAAGGACGAATCATACAATTATTGTGTAACTTAGAGATGAAAAGTGCAATTTTTCCAAACAACAATACACAAACTATATAAATTAAAACGGAGCCCACCAAAGTTAGTTTGTCATAAGCATAATATCAATCACATGTAAACACAATTCCAGATTTATAAAATGTATTACCATTCAATTTATACAAAAATTTATTTCTCTGATATATATGTTACGTTGCAGAAAAGACCTTCAATCCCATTTCAAAAGCTTTCGAAGTGCTTAAAGTAAGTGATAATGTTTCACTAAGAAAGATTTGTGATTGCCCGATTTTAACTATTTAAAACGATTATTTAAATGGTGAGGAATCAATCATTATTGTGTGGACTATACTTCACGTTGTGTGGATCGCGGTCCAAAAACACATAAAATATACTAAGTATTATTTAACTCGTAAAATACAATATTTTAACTCATAAAAGACCTTCAATCCCATTTCAAAAGCTCTCGGAGTGCTTAAAGTAAGTGATAATATTTCACCAAGAAAGATTTGTGATTGCTTGAATTTAAACCATTTAAAATGATTATTTAAGCATTTAGAAATCAATCATTGTTGTGTGGAACACGATCCAAAAACACATAAAATATATTGTTTAACTCATAAAATATAATATTCTGACACATAAAGTACATTATTTTACTCATAAAATACATTATCTCATCAAAATAGGGTGAATTTGGTTTTTCAAAACGAGTTAGATGTATTAATTGAAATTTAATTTGCCAATCGCGGATTAAAAGAAAATGGAAAATTCGAGTTAATTCTAACTGGATTAGAAAGTCAAAAACAACAAATGTGGCTGCTGGGATTCGAGCCCAGGTCTTCACGGCCACAACGTGAAATTCTCACCACTAAACTACAGCCACTTTTGTGTAGTGATTTAAATTTAATAATATAAATATATAATCGTGCATTGTATACTATTTTTCCGACAAAAAGAAATGAAAGGGGAAAAATTGCCACAATATATATACATATATTCAAAACACATTAGTGAAGCACAACAGAATATTTCACTAATGTACTTTTGCAACTAACAGACTTGAGTGAAGAAATATGAGCACATTTGAACAGAACACAAACTTCATGGTACAGTCAGTTGGATATCCACCCTAATAGGTGCTAATGAAATCCCTGAAAACGTTCCTCCAAAAGTAGCAATGCAAGAACAAGCAGAGAAGCTAAAAGATTCCAAATATGTAGTTACTTTACATGATTTGCAGAAAATTTCTGTATCACCTTTAGTACAGGGTTTCCACCGTCGGGCAGTGACTAATCCCCTCGCCACCCAACCACACCCTCCAGGTTAGAAGTAAGATTATATTAGAAAGATTAAGTGTAATAAATATTGGTCAATTAAGTTTAGAAAAATTTATAATAACCCCTGACATAGAAATTAGGGTATAATAATATATTTAGTACAATATAGTAGAAGTAAGATTATATTAGGAAGATTAATATTTATTTAAGGTATTTAAATATTAATTCTCAATGGTATTTTTGTCCAAATATTTGATATTATTACTACAATATCCCTGAGTTTGGGCAGGAAAACTTGTTAGGCACTATCGATTATATATATATTGTTAATAAAAGTATTGAAACAGCGTTTTTAGAACTCCCTAAATTGTACTAAGTTTCATGTCAATATGTAGATAGTTCAGCAGATAGTTCAAACCTAGTCAGTCTATCTTGTATTCTTAGGATATAGTATAGGAAGTAGTACAGAAGTCTGGAAGACTTTGAAGACAACTTGTTGAACAAATAACTGCACCAGAACATAGGAGATGTTCAGAGTTGGTTACTGAAGTTTCAACCGCTTTCAAGATACTGAAAAGGATAAATAAGAGCCAACTCTTATTCATGGGCGGTTGAAGAAATTTACAAAGAACAATCAACAAAGCAAATCTTTGTAAGAGCTTAAGAAGGGATGATCTTGGCAAAGCTTACCTTTGACAAAAGATACATCTTCTCTATGAGAATTATTGGGCAAGTATTCACTCTGGAAAGCTGTTCGTGCAGCTATTGATGGGGAGCCTCAATTCAAGAAGATCGGGAGATCAAGTTCTTGTCAACTCTTCAAGGTTAAACTCTAGAATGGAGTCGTGATGAATTTCTAGAGTAACCGTGTGATACACAACTGTAATCGTTGGTACATTTCATATTGTTGATCAATGGAGAGTTAGGCAACCAGAGTGATGCCCCCCAGATGTAGGAACTGAGGTTCCGAACTGGGTAATCAATTGCTTGAGTCCTTACTGCTTTAAAAGTTTTGATATTGTTACTTCGCATTCTGAATAGAATTAATCTCTACACTAGTTCTAGATATCGTTAGGTGACCTTCAATGAATCTAGCAATTAGTCTCATTAATTGGAAGTTGCTCATGAATTCTAGAACCTAGACTCAGTGAGTCTGAATTTCACTTGGTATCAGAGCATAGTCTTAAGACTTATCTCTTGATATCCGATCCTCGAAATTTTTTTTCTGTCTCCTGTTTAACCATATTTGTTCAAGATTCCTTGCTGTGTTTACAATCGTGATTATGGAAGGAAAGGCTAAACCACCACAATTGGTAGGCACCAACTATGGTTATTGGAAGGCAAGAACCATGATCTATCTTCAAGCTCAAGGTGTAAATGTGTGGAAAGCAGTCACTCATGGGTGGACTCATCCCAAAAGGGCACAAGATGATAAGTCTGAAATTTTGGCTCCAATCGAACAATGGACTCCCGTAGAAATTACTGACAGTGACAACAACAATAAGGCGCTAAATATGATCACAGGAACACTCGATGAAGGCCAGTTTGGAGTAATTGCGGGATGCAGCTCTGCAAAAGATGCATGGGAGATTTTTGAAAAACTCTATGAAGGAGTTTCATCGGTGAAACAAACCAAAATGCAGCAAGTCCATACCAGATTTGAGGAATTGCGCATGAAAAATGAAGAAACCATAGTCGAATTTACTATAACTTCTATTCTCAATCCTTCGACTTTATCCAACCCAACTAGCATCTTAGCTTGTGTGCTATGTTTGAAATTTATATTTTTATAAAGAAATATCGTTTTCAAAATAACGAATAATGTAGGCGCAACTCATTCAAAATTTTACTATGTCAAATTGTCAAGTTCAAAACATTCCGTCATCTCTCGTGTGGATCATCTGATCCCCTATTAGTCCGTACCACATTTTCAGTACCTGATTTTCGTCAATCTGAAATGAAGAAAAAAAATCAAACGTGACAAATCAATATATTACGTTATATTTGTGTTATAGTCAACATAGTTGCCTTATTTATCACCTCAAAAGAAGTTGTCTAATGCTTGGTACTTGTAAATTAAATTACAAGTTTGATTCTTACATGTTCTCGGGACAATAATAAAGATAGTGAGACTTAAATTGTAATTATTATTGAGCAAATACTAATTTTGGTCCTACGATTATTAACAAAATGACAATTTTAGTCCACATGTTTAATTGCTACTAATTTTGATCCCACGACTATTGTTTTAGTACCAATTTTCATCCACGACTATTGTTTTAGTGCCAAAATTCATTGCGCCGGTCACACATACATTTAAAATGTACAAAAATTTAAAATTGTTAAGGGTATTTTCATCATTTTCAACTTAATATCCCAATTTGAGCATGAAAAAATGAATTTAAGTCCTAAGATCGATCAAAATTTACAGTTTTTCCTCCTCATTTTACCTTAATTTGATGAGGAGAACTGTGAATTGTGATTGATCTTAGGGCTTAAATCTCTTTATTCATGCTCAAATTGGGATATTGAGTTGAAAAGGACGAAAATACCTTTAAAAAATTTAGATTTCGGCATGTTTTAAACGGATGGGTGACCGGCGCGATGAATTTTGGCACTAAAACATTAGTCGTGGATAAAAATTGGTACTAAAACAATAGTCGTGTGACCAAAATTGGTAGAAATTAAACATGTGAATCAAAATTGTCATTTTGTTAATAGTCGTGCGACCAAAATTGGTATTTGCTCAATTATTATTATATTGATGTATACTATCTATTGAATCGAGAACTGTAATTAGGTAGAACTGTAATTATTATTGTATTGATGTATAGTATCTATTGGATCGATAACAGTAATTAGGCAGACAAAATATAGCTTGCTAGCATTACTCGATGGTGTGCATTAAGAAAATTTCATTCTTGTATAATAGCTCGTAAATAATAAAAAATAAAAAATAAATAAATAAGATAAATTGTACTATGAAGACTCCATGCAACATGCTGAACAGAGAAGGTGTTGAAAAGAATCGGACTCGTGACCTTCAAGTGCTTCATATTCATCAATTGGTTACTATAAAATACATTTATCAAATTTAAATAGGATCGATCCATGGAGTGTGAATAAGATATTGCGCCTCTCTTCCAACATATCATATCAAAGTTTCTTTTTTTTTTTTCTTTTTAATGACGTGGGAAACTGTAGCCCTTACCTGAAAGCGGGCATGCATTAGCCTTGTAATGCTAACCAGTAAATTAAAGAATCACAAATAGATAAATTAACTTACGTTGTCCAGAGGTAAGTCTCATGTTTTAAGCCTTAATTAGATCTTAAAAATATGATTTGTACGTAATTCATGTTCAAAAAATGCTTCCTAGTGAAGCTCAATTCAAAAAGTTGGCTGTGCCGTTTTGATAGCTATCATGTCCGATAGTCTATATTGATTTAAGTAAATATAAAGTTTAATTTCACACGTTTATATCTTATTATTAATGATGGTTTCCCGATCTTCAGGCGATCGGCCGGCGGGCCAACACTACCCGGAAATTACAAGAACAATAAACAAAAAAGCAAGATAGACACAGTATTTTGACGTGGAAACCGAAAGGTAAAAACCACGGGCCTTTTTGGGCGGTGCCAAGCCGAATTTCACTATTTTTGGATGGGATTTTGTACATGTGATATTGTGTTTTCTAGTCTAAATAATGTGGCTCTTTTTTCTTCTCAGACTTCTCTCTAGAATAATGGCCTCTCAGAGTTTGTTCCCCCCTTGACTCTTGTCCTTCACGTCAGTTTTATAGCAGTAAGGTGAGTAGTGTAGGCTTTCACCATAATGGAGTATTTCAATGGTTTTATGAGTAGTAAATGTGTTACTGGGGGTTAGGATAATTTAGTATTATGAGTGATGAAATGGGAAATTAATGTGATAATAAATGGAAGTAACTAATGGTAATGATGGGGTTACGGAGGATAATAAGAAATCGATGGTCACTCCCGGGTGCCAGTCCAGAGCGATGCCGACTGCTTGCTAAGTAAATCGACCGGTGCTATGCTAGGTATCTATCATAGTCCCTCACTTTTCTGTGTCTCGCGAAGCATGGCGCAGGAAAGTAAATCGTCTGCCCCAAAATCAACTCAATAGCTAACTTTCGAATAAAAAATTGCGACTCCTTAAGCAGCTTTTAGCAACCAATACCGACACCGTTGTATGACTTCGTATTTTTCACACTCCTTTTTTCAAGGAGGCACGGTTGACCGAGTGCCGACTCCTTTTTCAGGACTCCGGTCGAACCAAAACACCAGCCTTATAGCACCTTTTTCACACTCCTTTTTCAAGGAGGCACGGTTGACGAGTGCGACTCTTTTTCAGGACTCCGGTCGCAACCAAAACAGCCTATAGCACTTTTTCACACTCCTTTTTCAAGGAGGCACGGTTACCGAGTGCGACTCCTTTTTCAGGACTCGGTCGAACCAAAACACCACCTTATGACCTTTTTCACACTCCTTTTTCAAGGAGGCACGGTTGACGAGTGCCGACTCCTTTTTCAGGACTCCGGTCAACCAAACACAACAGCCTATAGCCCTTTTTCACACTCCTTTTCAAGGAGGCACGGTTGACCGAGTGCCGACTCCTTTTTCAGGACTCGTCGAACCAAAACACAGCCTTATAGCACCTTTTTCACACTCCTTTTTCAAGGAGGCACGGTTGACCGAGTGCCGACTCCTTTTTCAGGACTCCGGTCAACCAAAACCAGCTTATAGCCCTTTTTCACACTTTTCAAGAGACTCGAGTGCCGACCTTTTCAGGACTGTCAACCAAAACAACAGCCTTATAGCCCTTTTCTTTTTCAAGGAGGTTGACCGAGTGCCGACTCCTTTTTCAGGAGAACCAAAACACCAGCCTTATAGCACCTTTTTCACACTCCTTTTTCAAGGAGGCACGGTTGACGAGTGCCGACTCCTTTTTCAGGACTCCGGTCCAACCAAAACACAACTGCCTTATAGCACCTTTTTCACACTCCTTTTTCAAGGAGGCACGGTTGACGAGTGCCGACTCCTTTTTCAGGACTCCGGTCCAACCAAAACACCGCCTTATAGCACCTTTTTCACACTCCTTTTTCAAGGAGGCACGGTTGACCGAGTGCCGACTCCTTTTTCAGGACTCCGGTCGAACCAAAACACCAGCCTTATAGCACCTTTTTCACACTCCTTTTTCAAGGAGGCACGGTTGACCGAGTGCCGACTCCTTTTTCAGGACTCCGGTCCAACAAAAACAACAACTGCCTTATAGCCCTTTTTCACACTCCTTTTTCAAGGAGGCACGGTTGACCGAGTGCCGACTCCTTTTTCAGGACTCCGGTCCAACCAAAACAACAACTGCCTTATAGCCCCTTTCTTCACACTCCTTTTTCAAGGAGGCACGTTGACCGAGTGCCGACTCCTTTTTCAGGACTCCGGTCCAACCAAAACAACACTAGCCTTATAGCCCTTTTTTCACACTCCTTTTTCAAGGAGGCACGGTTACCGAGTGCCGACTCCTTTTTCAGGACTCCGGTCCAACCAAAACACACTGCCTTATAGCCCTTTTTCACACTCCTTTTTCAAGGAGCACGGTTGACGAGTGCCGACTCCTTTTTCAGGACTACGGTCCAACCAAAACAACAACTACCTTATAGCCCCTTTTTTCACACTCCTTTTTCAAGGAGGCACGGTTGACTGAGTGCCGACTCCTTTTTCAGGACTCCGGCCTAACAAAAAACACACCGACCTTGTAACTTCTTTTCCACTTCCCTTTTCAGGGAGGCACGGTTGACCGAGTGCCGACTTCTTTTTTCAGGACTCCGGCCAACCGTCCGAGTCCCTCAGTCTCTAGAGCCGTCAATGACACGTTCATACAGTTAGACTGCCTCAGTTAGTCATTATAAGCAATCAATCTCATGCTCATGTAGTTAGACTGCCTCATTACTCATTCGTAAGCAAAGGCAGGTAGACTGCCAAACTCGAAGGCGATCCGAAGATCATTAGAACTTTAGGTTATCTCAACCTAACTCAAAGGCGATCCGAAGATCATTAGAACTTTAGGTTATCTCAACCCAACTCGAAGGCGATCCGAAGATCATTAGAACTTTAGGTTATCTCAACCCAACTCAAAGGCGATCCGAAGATCATTAGAACTTTGGGTTATCTCAACCCAACTCAAAGGCGATCCGAAGATCATTAGAACTTTGGGTTATCTCAACCCAACTCAAAGGCGATCCAAAGATCATTAGAACTTTGGGTTATCTCAACCCAACTCAAAGGCAGGTAGACTGCCATCCTTAGCCGGTCCCTGAATTTTTGCAGTTTGACTGCCTCGCTCACTCGTCCGTATGCAATCAAAAATTGCTTTGGACTCAACTAAGTTATCTCAACTTAGCACCTCAATAAAGCATATTGACTGCCTCACTCTCTCATTCGTAAGCAATCACAGATCGCCTTTAGGATCCGACTAAGTATCATAGATCCTTAGCCGGTCCCCGAATTTTTACTCAAACCATTTAAAGGGCTGGTTAAACCGAAACTCAATCGTACCAATTAGAGGGCTGGTAGACCACCCGAGTCAATCTCGGCTCGACCGGCTACTTGATTGACCCTTTTACAATTTATTTCGCTACAGGTACATCGTACATCAAATCAAACATTAGCTATGTTACAATAATTTTGATAATTCAAAAATTAAAACTGCTCCCAGTCCCTCAGTCTGTTACATGCTAATTTGCATGATTATAAGAGTCGAGCATACGTCACGTCTAACTTCGTAAAATTCTTGTAATCTGCTTCCGTTTGATCGCATGATTCTGTCACCTTCCTTCTAAATGTAAAAAATATGCCTTTTCTTAAACTTAAGTTTGCGAATGCAGACTGATTATGGCTAGCTGACTGGCTCCTAAAGTAACGTTTGTCCTTACAAGCAAAGCAGTTGTCAACCTTCTCTCGTCCCAACCCCTGGCCGATTTTCTCTCCATTTCCCTTTTCTCTAGATTTTCTCATGCAAAACATATTTAATTTGCAACATGAAATTCCCTTTGTGTATCAAACCTTCATGACATGTGTTCTTCTCTACTCTCGCATGTAGTTCTCTTGCCACGTACCAATGATGAAATAGCATTGAAACTTTGTTAATGTTCAAAAGGCATCATTTTTTGGCTCTGCCATTTAAATTTTCTCGCACTTTTCCTCTTCTTGCTCAAACTCATATGTGTATCCGTCCGCAATCTCAGGTTCGAAGGTCTGTCTGCTCCGTATTCAGATGATTATTCCTCTACGTCGGGCAACAGACTGCCCTCTCAGCCGGTCATAGTGCTACGATAGAATACTTTTTTTTGGTCGGTCATATTTCTCTAACCGAGTCCTTCAGTCTGACAGACTATTTGATCACTCGATTGCTGTTAGGCATTCTTCACGACCTTATATGTCGCTAATTTTCTCCTCTTTCTTTGCGTTTCAAATTTCTTTATTCAAGAAACGGACACGTACTGGAGCATTAATTATAAGTTGCTAAATGCATGTATCAAAAATTAAATCCTTCCATGTACAGGAGAACTAATAGTTGATATGGAAAGTTAGCAATTTTCCTGAATGTTTCCACGTTTTTCCATGGGGTCATGGACTAGCATGTATCACTTTAAATGCATATTGCATATGTGGAAATTTTCCAAATACAAATGCACCTTAATATGGGGAAAATGCATTTCCCTTTTCGAATATCAAAATTTTAATGTACAGCTTGCCCAATTTTTTATGTATGGAAATGTGCATAAATAAATGATAAGGATGGCATACCGCTCTTCAATATCTCGAGAACGTTTATGGAGTTGGTTTGCACGGTGCCCCTTAACTGACCATATTGCTGCGTCCGATTGACTGAAAGTTCACACAGATTTTACTCATCTTTCAGAGCTACTTTTTACCCATTTTTTCAGGGTCATTCACCCATCTTTCAGGGCCCACTCTCACCCGTCTTTTAGGGCGGTTCCAGCCGACCATATTTCTATGGCCGACTCCTTGACTTGTTCGGTCGAGCGCTTCAATATGGTTGCCTGTTGACAGACTTCTCGTTCACTTGGTCGACTATTCTAGCACCGTTATTTCCAGCTTAAAGGTTGGCAATACCACACATTTCTCATCAAACAAATCAATTCCAAATTTTCCTTGTGTAAATGTGCCTTGAAATATATAAAAAATGCACTTCACATGATTCCCCATAAATGGCCACGTATCTCTACTTCCTTGAGAATTCCATTCTTCATATTTTTTTGTCTTTCTTGCCTCTATCCACGTATA
>CP025651.1:15850238-15882795 GCA_003576665.1 Ipomoea trifida
GATTACCCCTGTGATTGGACTTCGGTCCCTGTGATTGGGCTCATCACCCCTGTTTGACTCGTGACTCTTGACTTCTGACTTCTGACTATGTGGTTTGACTTGGTTTGGTTGTGGTTTGGCTTTGGTTGCGAGATTGGAGTTGGGATTCATTCTCGGTGGGTTGTTGTGAGTCCTTTGGATTATTCGGCTGATATCTTGTCATTCTCTTTGAGTTTGGATGTTTCCTTTTGGATTGTGTTCAGTTGGTATCTCATTTATGGTTCGTTATTGCCGTGTGCTTTCGTTATTGGATATTGGCTTTGTTAGACTGAGTCTTGGTTATTGATTCGTTCAGCTTATTGTTGTTGAGTATCGGGTTGAACTATTGAACAGTTCGTTGGTGTTTATATTCTATATGGGTGTGTAAACCTATTTTACAAGCTTATGTATATCTATATCTCCTTGCGGGTGTGAATGGTGGTTGCTTAGCATTCTTTTGCTAATGGTTCTTTGTGTGTTTTCCAGGTATGGAGTAGTTATTCGTGAGCGCGCTAGAGCTTTCCTATGAGGATGTTTAGCCTTAGTTGGTTCCGTTTAGACTTTGATTTGTTGGCCTGTGAGCCGTGAGATATTATGATACTCTTGTTTAGTATTTTGGGTATTTCTCTTGGATATTCATGGATTATGTTTGAGGATTGATTCGGTTATATGATATGACAGCTTAGTTCGTTTCATGTTTAGCCTGTGCATCTAGGCTGTGTTTATACCTAGATGTGGCATGACGCCCTTAAGTTTTAATTCGCTTCCGCTATGTTTGGTTTGTTGGTTGAGATTGGCAGCTTTTATGTTAAGTTTTAGCTATCTCAGCCTGTGTGAGGTTGGGGTGTCACACGCGTGGTGGTGGCGTGGAGGTGTGTTGTGTGTAAGCCTACCTCGGTTTCCTTTTCTCCCTTGGTTAGCGATGATGTTCGTCGATTGATTGCGGGCAATTTTATAACTCTCGGTTGTTGAATCTGTACTTGTTAGTTCAACAGAGGTTATAGAAAAATTATTTGAAATAAAACTAAGTAAAACATATTATAGAAAGTCAGAAAAATTTCGAGAAAAAGTAAGATAACATTGGGACTGCCTCCCAAGTGCGCCATGGTTTAATGTCTCCTGGCCAGACATAATGTGGCCTATCCTTCAAGGCACACAGATTTAGGGACCTTACCGAGCGTCCCATGAACCTTCGCTTCAAGGAATGTCCCAAGGTGGGAAATATCCTTGAACTCCCACAAAGATAAAGGAAGAACAGTATACGTAAATGAAAGATTTTTAAGCTCAAACACCCTCCTTAATTCTTCTAGGATGGTGTCTACTTCCTTTCTTTTTTTCTCTCTTTTCCACCTAAAGATTTTTTCATCTGTTTCTAACCATATCTCCTCACTCCCTTCCTCAATCTCAAGCGTGGTCAACGCTCTCCACTCAACTTTTTCCATAAGATCGAACGTGAAAGATCCATTATTTCCTACCGTCCCTTCCTCTCATTCCCTTCTCTCATCTTCCCAAAAATTACTCTCACTCTCACATGAATAAAACGAAGCATCATCCCCCTCACTCATCAACTCTCTTTTACCCATGACAAAGGATTCGTCTTCCGAAAAGTTAAAGCAATCGTAATCATTAACAAACAGGATCGAATCCTTACAATCATTAATCAATATATCAAAATCTTCCATGGAATCATCCTCCCGAAATTTAAAGCAATCATAATCATATGTAGTGAAAATATTAGTGCAAAGGGAGTCATCCACACAAGTATCAAGAGTATTTTCAAGAAGAGCAATAGGAATTTCAAGAATATTAATGCAAGAAGGATTAGGAATTTTACCACATTTTGGCTCTTTATCCTCCCACACCGTCTCGATGTCTTCATTCTCACTCTCCATCTCTACCTCCTTTTGATTTTCCAATTCGAAGATTGGAACTTCTTCAAGCACCGGGGCGTAACAATCCTCTACTCCTTTGAAACTTTCCCCTTCCTTAGCATTTTGCGCTTCTTCACCCTCCTGTACAATCCTTGGATGAGCTTCCAAAGTGGAGATGTCACCCACGATGGTAGAGTTAGCTCGATACTCATTCATTTTCATGAGCTCCTCCATCATAGATAGCATTTTCGTTTCAACTTCTTCTAGTGGAAGTCCTTCCTCGCGGAGGGTAGCGAGATATTCCTTTAGTTCGCTTTTAATTTCGGCTTTTAGTTTAGCCGTATCCTCCTTGGCCATCCTTGTAAATTCGTCTATTTTTGCTCTTAAAATTTCAATCTCATTGGTGGCCGGTGGGATAGAACTACACGGGTTGGTATGGGTATTGTAATGGAAAGAGGGTGGTGTTTCAAAGTAATGGGTAATATTGTTTTCTTGATGAATTTGTGATGGAGGTGGGTAGTAGGTGTTTAGGTGGGAATTGGGGAATGAATTTGACTCGGGAGTATAGCTTGGGTCGAGTTGTTTCATTATTCGCACAAGCTTACTCTCTATGTTTTGGGATATTTCTTTGGAGCTTAGTGAGTCAATTTCTTGGAAATTGGGTGGTTGTGAAAGATAATTTTCTTGGAAAGGTGGAGATGGTGTTTCAAATGAGTATGGTTGTTGATTGGGTGTATGAAATGGATATGAATATGGAGGTGGTAATTGGTGGTGTGGAAATGGGTAAGGGTATGGAGGTGGGTAATGGTATGTGAGTGGAAGGTAAGTATAGGTGGAATGGGGGTAATAGGGATATGGTTGGGGTTGAGGATTTGTATAGGATTGTCCTCCATGATGTGGGTAATCATGGGGATTCATTTTAGATCTCTTTGGCAAGCTTCAATTGATTTGATACAGAAAAATTTTCTGCACAATAGCTTAGCCAACAACAAATAATTTTTGCAACTAAAAGTAGTTGCAAGTGAGCACAAGATATTCAATATAATAGAAGCTCACTTCTTCAAGCAAAATAATGTAAATAAGAAAACAAAATAAACAAAAAGAAAGCAATTCAAGAACTCTTAAAATTCTACTTCTAAGATGTCAACACTATTCGAAACCATTTGCCATCCCCGGCAACGGCGCCATTTTGACAGTGATTGTTTGTATGGGGTGAGTGGATATGAAGGGGTAAAACGAAGAGTCAAGACTCCCCGAGTGTCGTGTCTCTCAAGGATGGCGAATGGGAACCGAATGGGTATGATGGCATCTAAGATGTTGAAGGAAAAGAGTTACGGGAATAGCTAGGAGTTGGATTCATTGGTAAGGGAAATGTTGATAAAGGTTGTGTATAGTAAAGAAAAGTAAAGTGGAGATTGGGGCTTTAGGCTTTTCTATATGGTTTATCTTTAGATGGTTTTATGAATGTAAACTGCGGAATAGACTAGGGAGTTCATGGCACACTACCAAGTGGCGTCACACTTTGGACTCCCACATCCTCATTCGGTTGGGGCATTTCATCAAACACTTTGTCTACCACTTCTCTCAGATCTTGTTCTTTCGAACTAAGAGCGGAGATATGGGTGAGTGAGACTCGTGAGTGGCCGCTATCGCGCACACACTCACTGTGACACCCCAACCTTACACAAGCTGAGATAGATAAAAACTTAACACAACAGCTGCCTATCTCAACCAAAACAGTACATAGCGGAAGCGAATTTAAAACCTAAGGGGCGTCATGCCACATCTAGGTAAGATAACACGGCCTAGATGCACAGGCTAACCATAAAAACGGAACTGTATAAACGATAATCCTTAACTCATGTTCAACAATATCCAAAACTAGTCAAGAGTATATAGAAATCTCAAATGGCACACAGGCCGGAAACCAAAGGCTAAAAACATAAACTAAGTCTAAGCATCAACATACGGTAGGCTCTAACGCGCTCGCGCCCAGACTTACTCCATACCTGGAAAACACACAAAGAACCATTAGCAAAAGACCGCTAAGCAACCACCATTCACACCCGCAAGGAAGATATAGATATACATAAGCTTGTAAATAGGTTTACACACCCATATAGAATATAAACACCAACAAACTGTTCATTAGTTCAAATCGGATACTCAACAACAATAAACTGAACGAATCAGAAACCAAGACTCATCCAAACAAAGCCAACATCCAATAACGAGAGTACAATACAACGAATCCATAACAAGATAGCAACTGAACAACAACCATAAAGAATCCAATCAACTAAAACCGAGAATAAGAAGATATCAACCGAATAAACACAAGGAATTCACGAATGTATCAACCAAGAAAGGAATCCCAACTCCAACCTCCAAACCCTCATACCAACCATCATACCAAGTCAAACCCACAGTCAGAAGTCAGAAGTCAGAAGTCAGAAGTCAAACCCGGAAAACCGGTACACAGGGGTGATGAGCCCAATCACAGGGACCGAAGTCCAATCACAGGGACCGAAGTCCAATCACAGGGGTAATCAACCCAATCACAGGGACCGAAGTCCAAAGTCAAAAGTCAATAGTCAATAGTCAATAGTAGCACAGTCAAACCAACCAACAACCTCCAACAATACCAACAAAACCACCATCACATACTCATACTCCAACCTCCACTCAAGACAACCAAGCAAAGTGTTCATCTCAACTATGAACACAAACCAACTCCCAGGTAATGAATCAAGGAATCAATAGATCAAGAATACCAAAAAGGGAAACCAAAGACATGAATCAATACTCCAAGATATGGTATAAAATACCCAATAAATGACATGAATAAATACTCCAAAGACATGGTAAAATACCCAACAAAACAATCCAACAATAATCAGAAACAAAGGATCAACAACAGACAACAACAACAGAGAACTGCTCACTGGAATCGAATTCCCAGTAAACCTGCGGAACACCACAACGGACCTCTCTCTTCCGCCGGCCTCCTCCGCAAGAAGGAGACGGCCTCCCTCGGCGGATCAGCCTCCTCCGCCCACAACCTCCGTTGCCACCTTGCGGATCACCTAGGCGGGTTACATTGTGCCGCCAGGGATCTCCGCAAGGCCAACCCCGAACCCAAAAATCAGCTACTGCCCAGACATCAACATACCACTTCCAGAATACAAAAATCAGACCAAATACACCAACATTTCATCCAATTTAGAGTCCAAAAATAGGGAAATCCATAACATCATTGATCATAACAACACTAGGCAAAAGATCAAGATGAAATCCAACAAATACAACCAAGAAATAGGCTAAACAACAAGAAATTTCAGGATTTCCAACACCAAGAACATCATATATAGAATAGGAGTGTAGAAATAGATTTTGATGGACATAGTGGTTACCTTTGAAGCGTATTTAATCCCAAAAGCATATTAAATCAAAGCAACGCCAAACTCAAAGCTCAGTTCATAATCGTGAACCTGAAGAATCAATATAACCTAATACCATTACTAACTATTAATACCCATGATATTAATATTCCTAATCGGGCCGTTATAACCTATAGTTCATGCTCAAGGCTAATATAATATGACCATTATTATGTACCAACTACAACTAATGCACCACTAAACCATAAAAGCCTAATCTATTAAAAATCTTAATAAAAATAATTATAAAGCTAACAAAGATATTACCTCAACATTCTGCTAACCCCAGGGTTCGAACCCACGCCCTCTAGCTCACCACCCGAACACCACACCGCTACGCCACTTTGTTTCTTGTGTTACGTTACGCGATACAAGCTTATCATCCTTATTGCCTGCCTTCGGTTACCATAACGGAGAAGGTGATACCGCCTACGTGATCCGCTACCATCGAAGGATTGAGGGCACGGCTCACCTCCACGGAACCTCCACCACCGCCGCTTGCTTCCGCTAGGCCAAGGGAAGGGAGGGATCAACTTCGCTGTCGTCGCATGCTCGCCGGAAACAGAGGAAGGAAGCCGCCACTTTGTTGCTGGGAAGACGATGACGCCGAGAGCTCCACGCTGATACCGACGACCGGGGAGGACTGCTGTTGCCGACTGCTCTGTTCCGCTGTTGGAGAGGAGTTGCTGCTATCGTCGCCGTAACGGAGAGGGGGAGCGAAAAGATGGTGGATTGTCGTTGCTCTGCCATCAACGGGAAAAGAGGAGGTCGCCGAACGATGCCCTTGTTGCCGTAGCTACCTGGAAGCTTCACCGCCGAATATTGCTTTGCCGTTGAAGGAGGAAGGTAGCGTCGGAAGGGGAGAAGGTGGAAGTTCGTTGTCGCCCTTGAAATCCCTCATTGCCGATCGCCGAGCTCAGGAGGCCTCATGTCGCCGCCGATGAAGAGCTGTTCCTTGCTCACCGGAAATCTTCGCGGCTGCTGCGTGCCTTTGCTTCGCGTCGGAGGAAGGAGGACGACGAGACCATGCCGACCATCTACGTTTATCTAGCCGGAGTTCCATTGCCGCCGGTTGCTTTCGTCGGTGCGGGTTGTTGACGTGACGATGGCGCAGAGAGGACGGCCGGAGATGCTCTTGTTGTTGTCGCCGAACACCCGCTACTTCGTCGTCGCCGTGGAGTCATGTTGCGGGAGAAAAAGAAGAGACAGAGATGATAGAGCATTAACGAAACGGAGGTGAAGGATTGTCGAATGGCTGGTGAATGTTAGGTTACTAAGTTTGGAAGCTACCATTTAGGGTAGGTTTCCTCTTTTGGGTTTGGGCTAGATCATAATACAATTTATTGGACTTAGGGTAGTTATTGGGTCCATAGCTTATAATACAAATAATATAGAATGGGCTACATTAGATTGTTGGATCACTTTAGAAGTTGGGTCAACTTTGATTTAAGACTAGAAATGGGTTGAATCATTAATCATAGCTTATAAGACATATATATATATAATCATAATTATGGGCTTAGTATGTACCTTAAGAAAATATAATTCAAGGTGGGCTCAATAATAATTCATATGATATGGAATATATGTATATATATATTAATTGGAATAATGGGCTATGGACCTTTATAACAATAATTTATATATATAAGTATATAGTCCCAAGCCCATAGGAAAATAATAATGCTTGTAATTATTTAAACAATTACTTAATAATAAATAACCCCTCATTTTAAATATTTATATTTAAAAATAATAATAGGGAAAATGCGGGGTGTTACACTCTACCCCCCTTAAAAGGAGCTTCGTCCCCGAAGCTCAGAAAATCGTTTTGGGGACAGAGAGTTAAAACTAGTACGATAGTACATATAGAGAAAATATTTGTATAGTATATATGCCCGGTTAGAAAATTTGACCCAACGGGAAGAGAAAGGAGAGGTTTAAGGTTCAAGATTCATAGGTTAAGAACAAAATCGAGGGTTATCAAGGTTACAATTTAGGAAATAAGGTTGTCACCCTGCACAAGATATTTTCAAGAAACGAATGAGATCAACGTTCGAGAGGATGGAAATAATTTTGCAATAAAAAGGGATGTCAAGTTCTTTAAGGAAAAGAAATGAACCCGGCTTCGAAAAAGATAAGAATAACTAGGTTCAAAGAGGCCAAAAGAATTTCTCAATTTAAGGGAGTATCAAGTTCTTTTCCAGCAAAAGAGAATAAACGAAAAGAACTTGACTTCGAGAACGGATAAGCACGAGATTGAAAACACATGAGGAGTTTTCCAACAATAGGGTATTTACCTTACTCCGAGAGGTGATAGAGATTAAGTTTCAAAAGGAGTTAGGAATGAGGTTTTGAGAGACAGAAATGATTTGTCAATGATAGGGTATTCAGCTCTTCAAGGGGAGAAAGAAATGCAATCTTGAAAGGAGATAAGAATGAGATAGACTGAGGGGATGTCTCGACGAAAGGATATACAATTCCCAAGGAAATGAGAGAAATTCGGTTCCGAGGGACGATAGCAATGAGATTCATAAAGGTAGGAAGGATTCTTTATCGCTAGGGTTTGCAATTCTCCAAGGGAAGGAAAGAATTCAGTTTCAAGCGAAGATGAGAAAGAGAGTTAGAACAGGTAGAAGGGGTGTTTCAGCACCAAGGCACTTAGAGTTTCAAGAATCAGAGGAAAACTTAGTTTCCAAGAATAGATAGGAATAATGATTAGAACGAAAGGGAAGGGATTTCTTAATGGAAGGATAATTTGGAATTACAAGGATCACAGAAGGATTCGGTTTTTAAGAAGACTAGGGAATTCCTCAACTCTAAGCGATTTCTTCGACTTGACGATTTGATCACGACACTCTGACCGGTCGACGTACTTAAGCCTTGCTCCTGTCGAAACGCGAGCACCGAGTTCAGATAACTCTACTCGGGAATATCTGAAAACGCATTGTAACAGAGTTAATAGTAGTAAAAAACAAAATAACACATCAACAAGCTTTCCAAATCTAAGTTAATTTTAACTAAAAATACGATAATACAAATATTATACTAACAATTTATGATACTTAAAATTAAAAAATTAAAAAAATCATCATATTCCCTAATTAATTGCAAATTGGTTGACCACATCAAAATCTATAAACATGCATGGTTGAAAATAAAGTTCATATACTAAACATCACATAATCAATATTATGAGGTAATTTTATTCAAAATGAACAAATCTCTTATAAAAAGTCTCACACTTGTATCATTAGACTATAAAATCATGAGTGATTACACTTGCAGAACACATGGAAATTTTCAAGTAAGCAAAATTTGTCGTTACCCCCACAAAAAAATATATGTGAAGTTGAATGTCGAAACTCCAGTGTTGTTTCGATCAGAACAATATTTTACTTCTCTTTTTTACTTTTACTCTATACTTATTAAAGGGAGTGTTTGGCATGGAAGAGGAAGAGTACTGAGGAGAAATGGTAATCCACCACTGTAAGGAGAACTTTGTTGAAGTAACTTGTAACTGGAAACCTCACTATATTTCAGAGGACTACCCCTCTTTGAGGCCCCATTTGGTACAACATTTGAAGGTTCCATTATATTGTCGCAAATGTCATTTGGTATAAGATATTTTCATATGTTCTTGGCCTGTCTTGAGTAAATTTATTGTGGTCCTCCCTAATCTTAAAAATGATGTCATACAAACATTTATTTTCTTTTGTTTGCTTTTCTATCTTAAATAAAAACTATATCCACATAAATTTCTTTTGGAACTATGCAATTCATCTTATGTCTAATGGTGCTGAGTTTGGCTCTCGAATGCTTGTGTCATTTTCTGCTTTACTTCTTCTATCTACCTGTAGTACAAATAATGGAAAAAGAATCTAAAATAATTTATCATACAAGTTTAAATTTATTGTGGTCTTGTTTGATCCGGCCTTAACAAAGATGTCACACATTTGTTTTCTTTAATTTGTACTTTAAAAAAAATTAAATGAGAACCATATCCACAGAATTTGATCGGATAATTTACTATACATGTTTAAAATTATTGTCTTCCTCTCCAATCCTTAAAAAAATGTGACACATTTGTTATCTTTTGTCTACTTTTCTATATCAAATGAAAACCATATCTACAATAAATTTCTATTTGGACATAAATATACAATTTATCTTACTGCTAGAGGCTCTAATTAAGTTTGTTTCTTCTGTCTTCTTTTTTTTTTTCCTTTCTTTTTCTTCACTTCTTTGACTTGAATATAGTACAAATAATAGATAAAGACGAAGATACAAGTTTAAAAATATTTGTAAATAAGATTTTATCTATATACTGATACATCAAGTCTACATGCAATAGCTACTAGCTAGTAAGATTTTAGTCACATGATGAAGGTAAATAACACGTAAAGTGTGAACTATGTCGAGGTAGAGATCATATCAATAATGCTATATATGTAGCACAATAAATTAATAGCCAAAAGGAAGTGTGGTGGTTGGGTAGTATGAACCAATTCCTGAGAAATTCAGTAAGTCAGTCTTTGAACATGTTCTGGCTTCCTGTACTGAAAAGAAGAAGAAAACACCATTGTCTAGTGATACTAAATATGATCCCCCTATCCAACAAGTGTTCAAGCAGTTTCGTTCTACAACCAAAGGAAAGCAACCAGTGGTACCACCTCCACCAGATCCAAATGCTAAGAAGGCCAAGCCAGCAAGAAAAAGAAGTGTCACACCTGAGATTGTTGTTGAGTCATTTGAGTCCACTGAGTTTCTACCCACTTTGGTCAATGTTGAGACAGGGGAAAAATGAGCCTCTATGATAAAGAGAGTATTAATTGTCCAGAGGAGCATTGAAATCAACAAGTTGAACTCTATGTGTGATATTGTTCCATTGCTTCAAGAAGTTGGTTTGATGGCTACTGTTGAAGATGTAGGTTCTCATTCAAAGCTTCTTGCCTGTGAATTAAATTGTAATTTGACTGATGTAATCAATGATCACTCAACCAAGAAGTTGTAAAAAATCTTCATTCAGGGTAAATGGTTCAACTTCAACCCAGATGTGATTAATAGCTATTATGGTCATGATTGCATATCCGATGAAGAGATTTCTAATTGGGATCTTGTGGCCAAGACTTTGACTGGAGGAGTTACTACTCACTGGCCCTCAACTGAATCAAATGTGCTTTATAGTGTTGATCTAAGCTCCAAATTTGTCATTTTGCATCGGTTGTTAACTTACAATTGGATTCCTTTTGCACACCACTATATTGTTTCTAAGGACCTTTTGCTGCTTTCTTGTTCAGAGTTGGGACTAAGAAGATGTTCAACCTAGGTCGAAGTATTTTCGATCATGTTCTGACATTCATTCACCCCAGGGAACAAAAGGTTAAACTGCTCTATCCTAATATGATTTAAGGCATTCTCACAGCACATGGCCTAACACCTCTTAGACATGAGATTATTCGATCTTCCCCGCTGTACAAAGTTGACGAGAGGCTACTCGGAGGGAAGCATATCAAGGATGTTAAACTAGTGGTTCTAGTAGAAGACACTCCAATGGCATATCTAGATGACCAAGCACTCACTCCCTACATCAGAGACTTAAGGTAGTCCAAAGTATTGAAGGTCAAAATAGCAGAGCTCGAGACAATCAATCATCTTATCACTCACCAACTTGAAGTTGCACGGACTGAGCTTGCTACCATTCTACTGCACCTGAGTCTTTCTAAAGTTGAGATAGATACTCCCACAACAGAGGGTAAAGGCCTTACTCCTGCGGTTTGATGCTTGCTTTGGCCATTATCTAACAAAAAGAGGGAGTAGTATAGACTCAGGGGGGTAACAAGGAAAGTTTTAAGTTTTTTTTATGACTTTGTTACTTGGTTACTTATTTTTACAGACCTAGCACTAAATGTTGTGTGCTTAGTATATGGTCTATTGGGTCTGTATTTTTTTTTTTTGCACTAAATAGTTATAGTCCTTTGAATATGGACTTTCTTTACTTTGTTTCGGTAATTTACTCTTTTAAAAAATAGTATATCTTCGTCCTTATTGAGTTGTTTTGCCAAATAATAGCCAAAGGGGGAGTTTGTTAATGATTTAAGTCTAAACCCCATTCTTGTAATTGGTTGAATTATTATAGAAAATTAGATAGCTTTTAGTTTAGAGTTTGTCAGAGTTAAGAGTGAAGAACTGATTGATCAGACTCTACGCCAAAGCGTCCGGGATGTATCCGTTAGACTTCACCGACTTATCTTCACTGATCTAGCAGAGTAGTTATATGCAAAGAGGTAATATTACAAGAAAGTCCCTATTACCTGGACATTTCAAAGGGTATAATGGTAGTTTTCTACATAGATATTCAAAATATGATTGTCGTGTCTACTTAGAGTCAGAGTCTATATAAAGGGGGTTGATTCAAGAGTTGAGTGATTTGATCGAAGCAATTATGACTTGAATCACAACTATCTCTCCCTTGGTTTATAAAGTTATACTTTGATTATCTCATCTTCTCAAGACCTAAGTTCTAGAGATTTAAGAAGAACTTGAGAAGATATTCACTGATGCTTAATCTGTGGACATGAAGACCATGCAGCTATAGTGTAGTGTAGAGTGAGTCAGCGAGATGGACAGTGAAAAAGCGGTTGTAATACCCCGTAAAATTACTCCAAATAAACGATGTTATTTTATTACAAATACTCTAGAAAATAAAATTCATTTTTAACGATAAATATTTTTAGTTCAAATATTATTAAAACTAATTATTTTGTTTCGAGCTTTAAATAAATTATTTTATGATCCAAAAATTTTCTATCCAAAATCTATCTGAGAGGAGCCTGCCAACATCATTTTTATAACTATCAAACTTTCTAAGCCCAAATAAATTTTCTTCCTAAGTCCAATAACTTTGCTTGAACCCAAAATATTCATAAGCCCAATATTTAGCCCATGACCCAATGAACACTCTAGAACTCTAACCCTTACTCTATATATATATATATATATATATATATATATATATATATATATATATATATATATATATATATATATATATATATAATGTATGTATGGTGATCATTCTCCAACTCCATCTCTCTCTCATGCATCACTCTCTCTTGTGTGTCTCTCTCTCACTCTCAATATCTTCTTCAAGCTTCATCTTCTTCCTCCATAACCCTAGGTCCAAGACTTGGTAAACTTCCTTTTGTCTTCTCCATTTCATTCCTTTGTTAGCTCATTAGGATGGATTGTGATGTTATTTTGTGTGGGTTTGTTGTGGGTTGAAGAAAGGGCTTGATGTTATGGTGGTGTTTTGGCTTGAGAAAAGAAAAGGATGGTTTAGAAGACAAGACTAAGAGATGGACTTTTGGAGCTTTAGCTATGGAGGTAAGATTTCATGGATGCCCAAATTTAATTTTGCCCTATCTTGTGTGTTCTAATCTATGAAGTTTATTTTTTTTATGTTGTTAATGGCTCAAATCTTAGATATATGTGTGTATTTACATTACTATTTGGTCATTAGGATGTTTTTGTGGTTCAAATCTTGGAAAATACTGCTTTCGCCACTGCCGTGCATCTCTGTTTGCTGCTGCTGTGCATTTTTGGAATTTTGGCTGCTGCCGTGCATTTTGGAATAATTATATATATTGTATGCATTTTATTTGTGAAGTACTACTGTTAATGGCCAGCAGCTTGTGATATAACTCACACTTATAAAATGATTTATTACTCTTAGAGTGAGATTTGATCCTTGGACCTAATACTAAAATGATTTATTACTCTTAGAGTGAGATTTGATCCTTGGACCTAATACTAAAATAAGTTAAGTTACTTCCAATTAAGATACTTTAATACGTTCAAAATTATTTTGATTAAATAAACTTTTATATATATTTTTGGAGGGTAAAGACTATGTTGGAAAATATACATGTTTTTTATGTGGATGATAAATACTATTGCGATGATGATCCCTTCCTCCCTTTTGTTGAGATTAAGTGGGAGCAGTTTGGGGTTCAGTAGAGAGTTACTGTTCCTTGTTGGACATCGCTGCGGTGATGATCCCTTCCTCCCTTTGTTGAGATTAGGCGGGAGCAGTTTTGGGTTCAGTAGAGAGTTATTGTTCCTTGTTGGACATCGCTGCGGTGATGATCCCTTCCTCCCTTTGTTGAGATTAAGTGGGAGCAGTTTTGGGTTCAGTAGAGAGTTACTGTTCCTTGTTGGACATCGCTGCGGTGATGATCCCTTTCTCCTGTTGTTGCTGAGGTTTAGTTTCCTCCATATTATTACTAAACATAATTATTTATTTATCTACTTAGTACTATTTATGACAGAGATCTATATTCCCACTATTGAGATGTGGTTGATTCCATATGTATAGGTGATGCTTGAAGAAGTGATTTGAGAAATATGATTTCAATTCCTCCCTATCTATGATTAATTATATATATATATGATTTCTAAAATGACTAATGAGAAAGTCTATAGTTGAAATGATTACATGATGAGCTATGTATATGGTCTTATTGGTTCCTCCATATCTATATTTTTATTCGAGAAATGTTTATGAGCAAATAAGAAATTGTATTCCTCCGTACTTATATTATATAAACTACACATGACCTTTGGAAATGTTATGCTTTGAAATGATTGTGGGTTGAGAGTTGCTATAAAGACTATTCTACCTTTGAAAATACTCCTTGTTTATGATACTTTGAGAGTGAGTAGTGATGATTTATAAAATTACTATATTGCTTCAGCCTATCTATTATTATATTTGAGAAAGTGTACATATTACTTTTGAATGTTGAGTTAAATATCTTGAAAACTACTTCATTTGATAGAAAGTCCTGTTGGGAATATTCTTTTAAGCTTTTGGTTAAATGATTTCTATAGTACGGTCTACTTAAGTATAAAAATCTATTTATAAAGTATTTCTATTTTTTTCAAACTATAAATGTACTATTTTACAGGGCACAGTAAAGCTTATTTAGCATTTTATGCTAATTCTATTTGTTTGTGTTTTCCAACCCTTATTGTTTTCAGGACTCTGGAATAGGTGGCTTGTTTTGAGAGCGTGGCGTAGAGTTCGTACGCCTTGTAATTGAATTTGGTGTAGACCTTCTGGTTTTAGAAATTGAACTGTAGAAGTGTAGTTAACCTGTATATTAGAATTGAGAAGTTAAGTTGTAAAGATTGTGGAATAGTTTATACGGTGGTTTAATGTTGTGGAATTGTAGTTGAATAGAGCCCCGTTAGCCTGTGCGTTTGGGCTTGGTCGATAGCCCGAGCGTGGCGTGACACCCCATAGTTTAAGTTTTGATTTTGCTTCCGCATTTATTTTCAGAATGATTAGCGAGAATTATTGTCTATATATGGTTAAGCTTGCTTTAGAAGTTGGGGGTGTTACAGCGGCTCTCCAAGAAAGGGATTTCCTTGGACTTCTGACGCACAGATCTCTACCCTCGACAATCTGCTATAAGCCTTGAACAGTTGGGTACTTACCTTGTGGGGATCACTTGGGTGAGATTGTACCATCTCTTACATTCTGTACAATTGGTGTTGGAGATAGTGGATTTGACAAATTGATGGTCGTCCCCCAGATGTAGATACAAGTTGTATCGAACTAGGTAACCAATATCTATGTCAGTTTATATTCTACCTTTACATTTTCGCACTTAATATCTATACTGTTGGATTCACTGATTGATTGATCGTTTAGGATTTTGCATGTTAATCAACAATGTATAGGTTAGGCATAATGTATGTCAGTCGTTGAAGATTATCAAAATTAGTAAAATCACATACCTATTCTTCAAATTTGTGAAACAGTCTGCGAATCAAGTTCTTTGTAGCATTGCTAGGGAAATTGTTTCTATGCCTGACTTTAAGGAATGGTATACCATTCCATTAATCCTATTTGTAATTGTTTCAGCTTATGATTAAATGATGAGTTTCTTTATTTAAAAAAAAATTCTTCAATTGGAAATGCAACATATTTTCCCTTTTTCTAAGTGTCATCATTTGTACACATTTGCATTTCATAAGTTTTTAAATTGCTCATTAGTTCGGCTACTGTTTTTTATTCCCATCCTACAATTTCTTGAATTGTTATCACTTTCATCCTGAATATCTATGGCAATGGCTACAGTATCTTGCGTAATAATTTATCTTGGGTGAAAGGTTCACTAAGAACTACTGCTTCATTTTTTATTTCTCTAACTTGGGTATTGAATTGCACAATTGTCTCATCTTTACACATCTTGAGTTCTTCAAATTTAACGTGTACCTGCTACAACTTCGATTGTTTAACTAAGGCATCTCCCTAATACATTGTTTCCAGAATATCTCAAACCTATTTAACCTGAGCAAAACCTACTATCAAGGTGAATTGACTTTCATCTAAACTACCCAAAAACTTGCATAGCCACAAAATTTCCAAGAGGGGTAGAAGTGGTAGAAAGACCAACATATATCACATAGAGATTAGTTCAAGAAAATTATTGTAGAGATCATATAGAATACATAGATATAAGAAAGAAATCAAAGAGTATTCGCATAGCTTGAAGCACAGAATCAAATACAAGAATGACTTTCTTAAAACATACTATGGTACTAAGTGAAAGACGTAGACTACTACGCTTAAAGTATCCCACAATATCTAATATCATAGCCAATAGACTATACCGGATAAAGTCGAACACATACAAACTATTTTTTATCCTAAACGATGTCGATGAACTAAGTTTAGAACTATCCACGAGTAGTTCTAACTATGAACAGAAACAGAGCACAGTAAGAAATCAACCACACACAATTTGTTACCTTAGTTCAAACAGTCACTCTCCTATGTTTTGGAGGATTCCAAACTCAGATTGCCCAACTCACATTAATCACCAGCAATGAACCATACAAGGGATCAACAGGAAGAATCACATGCTACATAATCTGATAGATTTACTTAGCTAAATTGTGCACGCAATTCACCGGTGAGTTGGCTGTAAGTAATCACCAATAAGCACTTTGAGAGGCTCCCCCTCAACTGTGACTTCTTCCTTGTTAAAGTGTAATATTTGTATGATGTTTGCTATATCAATTTAGTCTAGGTAGTTATATTTTCTCTCATAGAATTAGTCTAAAGTTGTTACTGGCATCTCCCTATTTATATCTTGTATTGTATAGTGGTTCATTGTGAATATAGACTCTCTTCACTTTTAATATGGCGTCAAGAACCTAACTCCTACGAGAATTTTTTTTCCTCCTGGTTTTTCTCCCCACTCGATCCTATGGCACTCCAAGCTACCACTATTATTCAATTATCTGCCCCGACCAACTTCTCCATTCGCCTAACTGTTGTAAATTTTCCCATTTGGAAACGATAGGTTCGATCAACTCTTATCGACCTTGGTTTATTGGGGTATGTTGATGGCACAGTCAAAGAGCCGGCCCGTTTTACTAACATTGCAACAACGATTGTAAACCCAGAACATGTGAAGTGGTATTGTAACATTTTCCATATTATTATAGCACTATTTAGTAATAGGCCATTTATGGCCATTATGTTGTGGTTAGAAACGGAAGTAACGGTCCCCGTTACTTAGCCTATAATGATGGCATGTAGGCTATTTAAGCACAGTCCTCCCACTGCTCCTGCTACAGTTTCACAGACTACAACATCTACTTGCTCTTATACCAAATTTTAGAACTAATATACATTCATAATATAATGTAATGATTTAGCTTGATAGCGGAAGCCAATAGGATCGAGCACCTCTAGCCATAGTTGTTGATTTATGTGCTCGATCATATTGGCTTCCGCTATCAGGTTAAATCATTACATTATATTATGAATGTATATTTATTCTAAAATTTGGTATCAAAGCTTTTAAATCTCTGCCTAGTTGTCTATATTTCATTACATATATTTTTCAGAATTTGATATGCAATATGTTTTCTCGAAAATCTATATGCTTTTATGAATATTGATTTGTTTACATTGCTGGAGTTTACAGTAATATTTATTAATATGGATTTTTTGAATTTAAAAAAAAGGAGAAAACATTAAAACCTATTATGTGTCGTTGGCGACCGTACGTAAGGTTTTAGTCAGTCGCCGGTGTTCCTTTTCCGGCGAAATCGTCCGCTATTAGGCGGCGAAACAACGAAAACATAAAAAAAACATAGATTCATCAGTTTTTGGACTTGGATTGATCGATCCATGATGGACGGCGATGGCAAGCAATGTTCCTGTCGGTGGCAACTTCACCGCTGCTCTTTTTGCGGTGATCGGCGAGGCTGGCAGACGATGGGCGAGGGATGCAAGAAAGCTGTGGCGAGGCTGGCTTCCCGGGCTACGCTCGCCGCTGTCTCTCTCTCTTTTGCTTGTTGGTCGCGGTCCGCTCGAACGGCGGAGGGGCGGCGGTGTTGGGCTAAGGGTGAGGGTGGCGAGCGGCGGTGCACCGGCTGACTCATCTTCGGGTGTTCTCTCTACCTCTTCAGGCGATCTCTCTCCCTCTCTCGGTCAGTGTGGGATTACGGTGAACGATGGCGGGGACGACTAAGGGATACCAGTCCGTCAGCGATGGCGGGTGGCGGGAACGGCGGTATCTAGACCGACGACCTCTCTCTCTGCGTCTCTCTCTTTGTTTTTCTCCCTTTTGGCTGCGCAAATCTGATACTACCTCCGTCCCATTTTGTTTGTCTGATTCGGTTAACGAGGCTTGACTGAAGTTATTTTTAATTCAATTTTTCATAATATTAAATTTAGTATTAGTATATAAAATTTATATATTTAGAAACTACATTAAAAGTACTATTAAACACAAAAAATTAAATTTAAAAATAATTAAAATTACTATAAAAAAAAAAAAGCAATGAAGAAATAGTTGGTTTGACCAATGAATAGTAAACATGACAGGGAAAATGGGACAGAGGGAGTATGATGTAACAGTAGGGTTCGTGGCTTAATTAATTGTTGGTTGGGCCTAATGATTGAATGGATTACAGAATATGCAATGGTGTTGGATTACTTTATTTGGGCTTGGTCTGGCCCATTTCAGCCAGCCCACTCAACCATTAATAATATTTGGGCCTATTTAGTTTATTTGAGGCATTTGGATTTGTTTTAAATTTTGGGTTCATTATTATTAAAAATATAGACATACTTTTGTTCTTGGGCTTGCTTAAAGATTTTTCTTCATCATATTTGGGCTTCTTCTAGCTTAATTGTTCAATTTAATTTTCTCGTAGTTCATTATTAAATTATTATTCAACTTTAGGCAAATAATATTTTTTTTTTGAATTTTAATTTAATATTGTGGTGTATAATAAATTTCTTGAAATATTGCATTTTATTTAGAATATATAGGCTAATAATATATTAATATGCATTATCCTATCATGCTTTGTATATTTATACTTATCTTATGGTTATTATTATGCATTTAGAAAAGAATGTTTTAAAGATGTATTTAGCATATTATTAACTTATAAATTCTTTTTGAAATATCATTCATTTTTGGATTCATTATAACCCACTAAGGTAGCTAGTTTAGTTTCCCCTTTAGTTTTAGACATATTTTAGTCTTATGTCTCTTTGGGGCTTTAAAATCGATTTTGAACAAGTTATTTGGACATATCTGGATCATTAAAGTATGGTTCCTGCCATTACTGAGTGATATTTTAATGATAATATTAGTGGTAATTGAACAAGCTCTTTAGGACCAATTGTTATCATATTGGTATATTGTTTGCGATAAAGATAAAACTGCTATTTTTTTGACTAGTTGTGATTTTGCTAATAACATCAAATAAAGCTTTAGTCAAGAGCCGTTTTTAATTATGCCTTTATATCAGTTAATTGAAGTTGAAAATATTGGTTATTATATTTTTCAACATTAAAGTTTTTCAAATTTTAATTTTATTGTTTTTCCATTTTAAATCTCCTAATTGTTATAATATTATGTGATTATTATGGCTATTCATTGAAATTTTGTCATAATTTGATAATATTTTTAATTATGGAGTGTGATTTTGTATCACAATTTTGAAAAATGCATATGTTTTTGGCAAATTGAAGATTATTTCCTTTTCAGTCTTGCCATAATGATTTCAATCTATGACATTAAGAATTATGTTTTGAATATGCTTAACCAAAACAATTATGATAATAATGATGATATTATGTAACATTTAATAATAATAATAATAATAATAATAATAATTATTATTATTATTATTATTACTATTACTATTATTATTATTATTATTATTAAATGTTGTTCGGTTACGATTAAGATAATTGATTATTCCGTTATTACTACTATGTAATAATTACTAGAACTATTGTACTAATAACGATTATCGGTTTTTGAACTGATTGATCAATAATTTGTGTCGTTGCTATCATCATGAGTTTTGTATCTTGATAGTATGATTTGAAATCATAATTCTTAAACGATTTGATTTGATCCAAAACATATGTGTTAATAATGATAATATTTTGTAACGTTTTATAGTTATTGCTATCAAATATCAGGGGTTACGATTGAGGAAATTGATTGTTTAGTTATTACTGTTACATAAGTGTTATTTCAATAATAACGGTTATCGGTTTTTGAACTGAGGAATCAATATGTTGTAACATTGTTATCATTATTATTTTTGGATCGTGATGCTCACTTTGATTGAGTATGAATATTTGATTTTATATTCATATTTTTAATAAGTTTGTTTTATGCATATAAAAAGTGCATAATATTATTATTTAAATTATGCAATTTAATTTTGTGAGAATTTAATTTGTAAATGTCAACATATCATATGGTTTTGATATGACTAGAATTTACAATTTTAAGCTAGTTCTCATAAAGTTCACTATATGCATTGAATCATTTTTTATATTGGCCATACAAGTTAAAACCTTTCAATTATTGAAAAGTATGTAGTTATTATAAATTATTATTATTATTATTATTCAAATTTTATAATCGTTTAAGTTTTGAATTTATGTTATTATTTGAATAATAATAATAATTTTATAGCTCATTTAAAATTGTACAATTTATTTGGATATGAGCTTATAGAATTTCATGCATAATTGTTCACTAGCATAACATTATATTTTCTAGTTATGTGAATTTATATATGTCTTCCCTGTTAAGTTGAACTTTATGTGTGGACTTATATACGGTAGTGTATTATGTTTAAGAATCCGGTAGTGTATTATGTTTAAGAATCTTAAGACCGTCTAAGGTGTTCACTTGATATTAAAAGTCTTTTCATAAGGTGAACTATTAAGATTTGGAAAGATTATCTGTCAATTATGCCTTTTATGTGAGAAAACATGAACAATGAAATATACTTGGAATTGTTTATCACATTGTTGCATAATTGTTTTTAGACTTTAAAGTTGATGCCTAAAATATCAAGATAATCATCTAACTTAACTAAGTTATATGCAAGGCTAAACAAAAAAAAAAAAAAAAAAAAAAAAGTTCTCACAAGTCGTCAAAATAACAAGAAATCTTAACAAGTCTTGAATACATAAATTTTTATTTGCTAAAATCTCCAAGCCATCAGCAGACTCATTCTACAGCTCTCATCATTCATCTCCTGCTACTTACACAAGCAACAACAACAACATAACAAAAAAAGGGGTTAGCAAACATGCTAAGTAAAGGACTTGACTACCCCTTAAAGAAAATAATAATAATAATAATAATAATAATAATAATAATAATAATAATAATAATAATAATAATAATAATAATAATAATAATAATAATAATAATAATAATAATAATAATAATACTTTTAAATAATTTAGAAATGGATAGTAATATTTTTACCAAACTTTCAGGAAAAAAAATTCAGCTGCATTTCATTTGCTCAGAAAATTAGTTAATATCATAAAGTAATAAAATAATATGGAAGCACAACATACATAATGGGAAAAGGTCCTTTATACTTAGGCCCTAGTGAACAGAACTTATGCTGAACACTTCACAAACTCCAATTCTTAATTGGAAATCGGACTCTAACCTTAAGTGTGCACACCCCCGAATGAGGATTATTCCAAGCCCCTACGGGAAGTTACCAGCCCTAGTAGCCAGGATAAAGTTTCTACTGACTACCCTGTAATTTAGGATACATAGACCCGCCTCTACAAAACACACCATAATGTCCTAGTACCCGAGGATTATTCCTTACAGACACTCCTCAACATCCAATAAATTTTCAACCACTTATTCAAAATTCTCAATTTCACAAAGCTTCCAATTTTTAAGTAAATATTCATTCTTGCCAAGGGCCTTGTGGTCCAGTGGCATCAAACCCTTCCCTGTATATGGGAGGTGGTGGGTTTGAGCCTCAGTGGAGGCGTTGTTGTCTCTTTGTTTCAGTAGGTTGAGAAAGTAGTTTATAAACAGATACTACACTCTAACAGAGTCAGTAGCATTCAAAAAAAAAGTAAATATTCATTCTTAAATCATTTTTCCATACTATAAATCTCATAAAAATTTGTAAAGAAATATTTCAATTAAAACATTACTTTGCTCAAAATTTATAAATTCCTAATAAAATAATATCTTAATAAAAGAAAACTTTTTATCACACAATAGATCCAAGTTCAATATATATAGGGTTGCACTCTCGTGCGTACTCTCGCTCAGGAGAGAACTGCGGACGAATCACAGTCGTCCACGTGTCCAGATCAACGAATCAGATGCAATTTTAAAAAAATGACGCGGTGGCATTTTCGTAAATAATTGGAACTTTGGTGCACCTAGTTTCACTTACAAGTGCACCTAGTTTCACTTAAAAGTGCACATAGTTTCACTTACAAGTGCACATATTTTCGCACCTATTTTCACTTACAAGTGCGAGTAATTTACCTTGTTAATATTCATGCACCTATTTTCGTAAATATTTTCACTTAAAAATGCAAGTAATTTGCCTTTTTAATATCTATGCACCTTGTGCAACCTAGGTGCACCTAGTTATAACATTAGGTGCATTTAGTATTGATGCTCAGTGTACAATTCATTTGCACCTGTAATACATTTTACTTGCATCTGCAATACATTTTACTTGCACTTATGCAAGTAATTTACTTTGTTAACATTCATGCACATGGGTGCAACCTATGTGCACCTAGTTATAACATTAGGTGCACTTAGTATTGATGCTCAAGGTAAATTACTTGCATTTGTAAGTGAAAGTATTTGCGAAAATAGGTGCATGAATATTAACAAGGTAAATTACTTGCACTTGTAAGTGAAAATACGTGCGAAAATAGGTGCACTTGTAAGTGAAACTAGGTGCACCAAATTTTCAGTTATTTACGAAAATGCCATCGCGTCATTTTTTTAAAATTGCATCTGATTCGGTTATCTGGACACGTGGACGGCTGTGGAGCGTTCTCATTTTTTACCTAGGCGATAGTTCGCATGGGAGTGCAACCCTATATATACACACACACACTAATTATAAAAAAAAATCTTCATTTTATAAAAGAAATAGATACATACGTACATGAATACAATTGCTACACCTATAATTTATACAAATCACACATAAATCCTAAATTAATGCAATACCAATAAATAATTAAAATATCAATTATACACATTTATAAAATAAGCAATACTCCATACGGCATACTCACAAATCTAAAAGAAAAATAAATTTTAAGAAAAATATACATTTTTTTTTTTTGAATACAACTGACCCTATTACATTGTAGTATCTGTTCATCTATACTTTTCTCAACCTATTGAAGCACAAAGAGTCAATTTCGAGATCTCCACCACTGAGACTCGAACTCATGACCTCCCATCTAAGGGTGGCCACTACATGCCAATTGAGCACAAGGTGCTTGGCAAGAAAAAAAAATATATATATATATACATTTATACTTATAGTAAAATGTTGGATATTTATATAGTAATGGAGATTATGTTTCAGATGGACTACCTTGCAAGCTTAAATAATATTTGAAATTGTGGAGTTATAAATATTATTTTAGTTTGGTAGGAAAAATATTGAGAAGTATGAAATTGACCGAATTCATGTTGGCCGAATACATGAAGGCGGAATTGATGAAGACTGAATTCATGAAATTAAATAAATTCATGATTTGAATTTTGATGCCTTGGGATGAGTATGTACATTCTTGTAAGCTCTTGGATAATGCACATATATGTATTTGGTGTCAATCAATTCGGCTCCACATTGAATTTGTTTGACCTTGTGGTCTAGTGGCACCTGGTGTCCCGATTAACACTCGGGTTCGAGCCTCAGTGGAGGTAATTGTTAACTCTTTGTGCTTCAGTAGGTTGAGAAAATAGCTATGAACAGATACTACATTGTAACAGAGTCAGTAGTACTATATATATATATATATATCTCTTTTACCCTTTGCATGTTCACATGCACTAAAGTAAAACATGTATCTATATTTTATATATTATTTACTTAATAATTTTGCATGCATACATAATCTATGTAGGTACATATTTTATGAAATATGTATATACTATACATAGTTCTCGTAATTATATTTTCCCATGACATTTATATCTATATGATATATATCTTTCAGAAGTTAGAGTTTTAAACTTTCATGTAACTTCTCTGACAGTTAAAAATATTTCATATAAATATTTTAGAGAGACATCTGAAAGGAGATTCAATTTATATGCAAGACATGCAATTAAACTGGCAGGACACCAAATATTTTACAATTTTACATTTCTACAGGAAATTCTTAAACAAAACAACTTAAGAATTTCATTCATCTTCTTGTATCCCATAAGATTAAATCTTGAAGATATCAATCATAAGTAAGTGATTATACGCCTGAAGATATCAAATGATCCGGTTTTGTTCCCTTGTATTTTTGTATTTTTTGTTGTATTTCAAATGTGTTATAGAATACCAGGCATTTTTTCTAACAATCTATAAACTTTAAAGTTTCTAAACCTGTTATCATTGATTTTATCTTAAAAGTTTTAAAGACAAGATGTCATGCGTAAAATAACAGTTTTCGATCACAGAAATATTTCGGAATGTGAGTTTTGAATTTGGTGGTAAGGATGACAGTAATCACTTTTGGGTCTGTCATTTTATTGTACAAGAAGATTTCATGCGGTTTTTGCATGGTGTTCATGGCATGCTATGTACATGCTGTACTTGTGGTTTGAATACATGCTATGAAGTTTTATTTAAGTCTTCACTGAAAATCATGGGGCATTAATTATGTCAAGATGATTAGTGAGATGTATAAAATTGGTTTCATAGAAATAAATCATGTTGTTAGCCGTGATTTATTTAACACAGAAAGTAATGTATTTCCCTATGGTGGGTGTACTATATTGATGCATCAAAGGCCGGAAGAGATGAAGTATAAAAGCATATACAAGTTGCAGGATGTAACCCGTACGATACTTTTTATTTGTCTCGGCCTCGGCATAAATGTAAGTTTATTTTAGAGTTAATTCCATCAAAGGTCCCTTGTCTTTGGTGGCGATTCTAAATTTAGTCACAGACTATTATTTTTTCCATTTAACATCCTAGACTTTCATTTGTTGGACACTTTTGGTCCTTTCCATGATTTTTTTGATAAGTTCCTATTTTTAGCAAGGATATAATTCTCCCTAAAAGAGCGGTAGTGACAAAGTTGGACCACCTCCGCACGAGTCGAGCTTGGCAGGTTCGTTTTGGACGGCCATGCCGTCGAACAGGCTCTCTGCCTTGCAGAACGGTGTCACTGGTTATTATCGTCGAGCCTAACTAAATCGTTCTTTTGTTTTGCAGCTATGAGAAGCTTCCCAGTTCCGGTCGCCCCTCTAGCCCCAGCGACAAAGATCAGCCTGGGCTCGAAGAAAGATGACTCCTCTAAGTCGGGAGCCCCAGGGGCCGAGCAATCGATTCCCTCCGGCCTGCCTCTAACAGCCACACACCCGCCCAGCCCGGGAGGAGACGTAGTGGTCACCCATTCAGTGGCCAAGAGGGGTAAGGAGAAGGTACCTGATCTAGAGGTCGAGGAGATCACCCCTCTCAAACGACATCGTCGGACCAGCCCGGCCTCAACAACTCCGGTCGTTGACGCCCTCTTGAAGCATGGGGATGACCACCCTACTACGCTTCTTAGCAAAATTTGTGCGGCCACGCCGCCACCCAAGATCACGAGCGGATGGTCGACTAATCAGGCCGGGGAATGTATAAGTCGGGACCTAATGCAGGTATTCGTTCTTTCCTCAACTCTAGCGGTTATTACCGATCTATGGTCTTACTTTGCCTTTCGTCGTGCCTAGATGGCCCACTCTATGACGGATCTCTTCGTAGGGCTAGGGAAGAGGACGAGATGCATCAAAAGGAGATCGTCCCGCTCAAAAAGACCCAAAGTAAGCGTGAGGTGAGGTTGAAAGATATGGAGCTACAGGTGAAGACCGCCGACAAGGCTGTGTGATAGACGCCAAAAGTACCTATTCTTCTATAACTTATTAAGTTGTTTTCTTGATTAAAATAAGCCTTAAAGAGTGCAATTACGTGTTTTCATGCTATTTTACTAACAAATTGCAAATGAGTCCTTTGTGGAGTGTTTTGAAGAACGCTACAGGAATGAAGACCGAAATCAACCAAAAGGGAGCATAAAACCATTGAAAGGAAGAATCAATCCACATGGGAGCATACAAAGACCAAACCGAAACAACAAAAGGAAACGAAATGAAGAATCCACGCCCACGAGCCTCACACGCGTGTGAGCTGGCGTGGAATCATTCCAGAGAGCTCCCACGCCAGTCCACACGCGTGTTGCAGACGTGGGGCGGCACCAGAAAACCTGCGCGATGTTTTAGTATTTAAGGGGCATTTCAGCTAGGGTTAGAGAGTCTTTTGTCACATTTTCCATTCTACATTTTTAGGTTAGGTTTAGATAGGATTAGGAGAAGAGGAGAAGCTCCTTGGAGAAGAGAACTAGATCTCCATAATCTTGAAGATCTTTTGGGTATCTTCTTTCATTAAAGATTTATTTTCTCTTTGGCTTCCTCTTACTTTTCCTTTTTCCTTGAAGTTGTTTGCTTTATATATCTCTTGTAGAAATGTTCTTCTATTTTGATGCTTTAATGTTATTGAAGCTTATGAGAGGCTAATCCCTAGGATAGGGGCTATATTGAATGGATGATTGGTGTTCATGATCTAAATTGATAATGAGTTTGATTTCTTTGGGGAATGTTGAATCTGTGTGTATGTTTTTGTATGATCTTGTTGGATCGAGGGCCCCGATCTCTCCAAGAGTATAGGATCATCTCTTTTGCGAGATATCGCAAAGAGATGTAGCCCACTACTCACATCTCCCGCTCTCAATCTGAGAAGATGAGATCCGGAGGGAATTTGTAGACAAGGTGTTTGATAAATTTCCCCAACCGACTGAGGATTGGGAGCTTGAGTGTAACGCCACTCAAGACTATGTTACGAGCTCCTTCAATCATGACTCAATAGAAATCAATACTCTACTTTATTCCTTTAACCAATCTCCATGACATCTTAGCCCCATCCGCTTTTATTTTCCTTTGTTTATCTCTTTATTTCACTATCCCTTATCCTTTTAACAAATCCTTTTTATCAAAATCCCATTGATCCATCTTAAGAGTTGATCCAAACCAACCAAGATAGCAAAGCCGCATATTCTCCTATTTGTCATCCACGAGAGATACGACACTCGGGGAGTTTATGACTCTTCGTTTTATCACTAACACCCTCCATACCTTTACAATCATCCACTCACCCATACAAACATCAATTGTCAAAATGGCGCCGTTGCCGGGGATGGCAAACGGTGAATTTGAAGTTTTACTATCTTGAGTTATTTGGATAACTTGTTTACTTTCTTTTCCTTGTTTTATCATTGTCGCTACTTACACTTTCACACCAACCACACATTATTTGAGCTAATCTGTGAAAGGAGCTACCTCTTGTGCTCCGATTCTTTGCCTGAAAAAATTTGATTGCAGGAAGTCTTTGCTAAAGTCATGGATCCACCTCCACCTAATGAGCAAGCTTACCATGGTCACATACCATACGGAAGAAATCCCTACTACTCTTCACCTCCACAACCTTCATACTCATACCCTCACTATTATCATAACTATCATTTCCCTTACCCACCTTTCCATTATTCACCACCTCCTCCACCAACTTATTATCATGAACAAGCATACGTCACACAACACTTTCAACCCCAGAGATATCCTACTTACGAAATACCTCCTCATTACCCTCAAATGCATTCCGACGAGTCAAAACATCAAACCTCTGAAAATTTTGCGAGCTGTGATCCTGCCACGAGATCCACACGCGTGTGCGCCGACGTGGGAGCTCACTAGAATAATTCCACGCCGACTCACACGCGTGGTGAAGACGTGGACGGATCCTGTGCGTATGCTTATTCCTTTACTCCTCCTGAGTAGCCTCTTTCACCTGGAAACCGTCAAATCACCCTCGAGCAACGCCTGAATGACTTCATCCGAGAAACGAGGGAAGAGAATGCCAGACTTAAAGAGACCATTACCAAAGAGATGCTTGGAGAAATTAAAGAACTACGCCATGAGACACTTTCACCGCTCCAAACGGTTGAAAGCACTCTCGCAAAAATCATGGAAATGATCCAATCTCAAGGAGAGACAAACGTAAATGCTGTAACTTTAAGAAGCGGAAGAGCACTTCCAGACACTGTCCCGCCTCCTCCGCAGTCTACTCCAACAAAAGAGTCAAAAGTGGACAATGAAGAAGCTACCAATTCAACACAAGCCGAGCCAACAATTGAAGAAGAACTCAGGAAGGAAGAAATACAACCGCAACCTTCTCGGAAGGGGAAGGAAATCATGCATGAACCACCGCTTGTGCCGAAAGCCAAACTTCCATTTCCTCCGAGATTCCGCACCGATATCGATAATGCCAAATACGACAAATTCCTACAAATGCTACGCCAATTACACGTCGATATGCCATTCATCGATGCACTTGGAGAGATGCCAAGGTATGCCAAATTCCTTAAAGATCTTCTATCAAATAAAAAGAAATTAGCTGAAACTGCTACTGTTGTTCTAGGAGAGGAATGTTCTGCTATATTTCATAAGAATGTGCCTAGAAAATTAAAAGATCCTGGAAGCTTTACTATACCTTGCAATATAGGATGAACAACTTTTAATAGAGCCCTGGCAGATCTAGGTGCTAGCATCAATCTAATGCCCTTTGCATTATATCGACAGTTGAAGCTAGGAACCCTTAAGCCCACACGCATGAGCATTCAGTTAGCTGACCGATCTACTAAATACCCCAGGGGTGTAGTGGAAGACGTTTTAGTCCGGGTTGATAAATTTATTTTTCCTGTGGATTCTGTAATCCTAGATATGGACCCAGATGTAGAGATTCCTCTCATCTTGGGCAGACCTTTCTTGGCAACAGCTAGAGCACTAATATATGTGGGAGAAGGCAAACTTGTTATACGTGTAGGAGACGAATCTGCTAGCTTCGACGTGACTAAAATAATGAAATATCCTTTAGATAGTGATGAATGTTTTTTCGTTGATTATGTGCATGATGAAATTGATTATTTATACGAAATACCTAAAGCTAAGAGGCATGATAATTGGGAATGTCCCATAGGTGCCAAGAGTAATAATGAAAATACTTTTGAACATGAACTTAATTCTTTACATATTGCTTTACACCGAGAGGTTGATCGTTTTAATTTTCTTGATAATAACTGCGTTTCCGAATTTGTTGAGAATATAAACTCTGTTGGTGAAGTCTCGGAGGCAATGGTTGGAAATGACGGGGATGAATTTGATGAATTAAAAGAAGAATATGATGATGAAAATAGGAACAGGAAAGAGGATGATGAAATAATGCATGAAGGAGAATTAAAACCTCTACCGGCTCATCTTGAGTATGCCTATTTAGGAATGGGGGAAGAATTACCAGTTGTTATTGCTACAGACCTTTCAGAGAGACAAAAATAACAACTGATAACAGTGCTGAAAAGAAACAAGGAAGCAATAGGTTCGAAAATGACTGACTTAAAAGGAACTAATCCGGCCATTTGCACACATAAAATTCTGTTGGAAGAAGGATCCAAAACCTGTGGCACAACCGCAGCGTCGACTTAACCCGAATACATTTGAAGTCGTGAAAAACGAGGTGATCAAGCTTATGGATGTTGGAATGATCTACCCTATCTCGGACAGCACATGGGTCAGTCCAACTCACGTCGTACCAAAGAAAGGAGGAATTACAGTCACTAAAAATGATAACAAGGAACTAATTCCTACGAGGAAAATAACTGGATGGAGAGTCTGTATCGACTATAGAAAACTCAACGAAGCTACCCGTAAAGACCATTTTCCATTGCCCTTCATAGATCAGATGATTGAATGAGTCAGCGGGTATGGCTACTACTGTTTCTTGGATGAAATGAGCGGATACCTTCAAATTCCAGTAGCTTTGGAGGACCAAGAGAAAACCATATTCACTTGTCCGTTCGGTACGTTCGCCTACAGGAGAATGCCATTTGGTCTTTGTAACGCACCCGCCACCTTTATGCGATGCATGCCGGCTATCTTTGAAGATTTCATTGGCGATTTCATGGAAGTTTTCATGGACGATTTCACAATTTTTGTAAACACTTTTGAAGAATGCCTTGGAAATTTGGAAAAAGTTTTGGAACGATGCCTGCGAATGAATTTAGCCTTATCATGGGAGAAATGCTACTACATGGTCACGGAAGGAATTGTGCTTGGGCATAAGATTTCAAAAAGGGGAATTGAAGTCGACCGGGCTAAAACGGCAGTCATTGAGACCCTACCACCACCGCATAATGTTACATCTTTAAGAAGTTTCTTGGGACATGTAGGATTTTACAGAAGGTTCATAACAGATTTCTCGAAAATCGCAAGGCCATTAACTAAGTTGTTAGAAAAGGATGCCATTTTCGAATTAAACAAAGATGCTATGAAGGCATTTCAGAGTTTGAAGGATGCCATGGTACATACTCCAATCCTTGTAGGACCAAAATGGGATCAACCCTTTGAGTTGATGTGTGACGCAAGTAATTTCGCTGTTGGAGTTGTGCTAGGGCAGAAAAACGATAAGAAATTTCAACCTATCGCTTATGCCAGTCGGATGTTGACTAAGCCACAGCAAGCCTATACCACGACCGAGAAAGAACTGTTTGCAATTGTGTTTGCATTAGATAAATTCAGATCGTATCTCTTAATGTCAAAGGTCATTATTCATACTGATCATGCAGCCATCAGGTTCCTTATGTCTAAATCGGAAGCCAAACCAAGGTTGATCAGATGGATTTTGCTATTCCAAGAATTTGATGTAACTATCGTGGACCAAAAAGGAGTTGAAAACAGTGCAGCAGATCATTTGTTAAGGTTAGAGAATGAGAAAGGACAGGATATATAATTGGGAACGTGAATGAATATTTTCCAGAGGAAAAACTGATGGGTCTCTATCTCACACCTTGGTATGCGGATCTAGCTAACTATCTTGTAGGAAGAAAGTTACCAGAATTTTTAAATATACATGCTCGAAGGAAATTAATAGCAGAATCTCGATACTACTTCTGGGACGAGCCATATCTTTTCAAGGTATGCGCAGATCAAATAATTCGCCGATGCGTAACAGAGGCTGAAGGACATGAAATCCTTGGAGAATGCCATCGAATGGGCCATCACTCGGCTAACAGAACTGCTAGGAGAGCACTCGAAGCAGGATTCTACTGGCCCTCAATATTTCGGGATGCTCAAATCTGTGTCAGAAATTGTGACAGATGTCAACGAACTGGGAACATCACCGGAAAAGATGAGATGCCGCAGAATTACATACTTGCGTGCGAAATCTTTGATATATGGGGACTAGACTTTGCAGGACCATTTCCGGACTCCAAAGGTTTTAAATATATTCTTATTGCAGTAGACTATGTTTTCAAATGGGTTGAAGCAGAGGCACTGCGAAACAATGACGCAAGAAGTGTAACAAGATTTCTGAAAAGATTGTTCACAAGATTTGGAGTACCACGAATTGTGATCAGCGATAGGGGGACACACTTCCAGAACGTACCCATGCGGAGACTACTCCAAAGGCAAGGCATACAGCATCGAGGAGGAGTGCCCTATCATCCTCAGACTACAGGGCAGGTCGAGAATGCAAACAGAGATATTAAAGCCATATTGGAAAAGACAGTATCTCGGCATAGAAAAGATTGGGTTGATAAGCTTAACGATGTGTTATGGGCCTTCAGAACTGCTTATAAGACACCGATAGGTACCACTCCATATAGATTGGTGTACGGCAAGGCATGCCACCTTCCAGTTGAAATCGAACATAAGGCATATTGGGCTATTAAAAAACTAAATGAAGACCTATTCACAGCAGGACATGAGCGAATGTTTCAATTAAATGAACTAGAAGAATGACGTTTGTTGGCTTATGAAACATCCAGATCTTACAAAGAACGATCCAAGTTTTACCACGACATGCACATTAGGAAAAACAAAGAATTCATTGAGGGAGATAAAGTGCTATTATTTAATTCCAGACTGCGATTGTTTCCTGGGAAACTTAAATCAAGATGGACTGGGCCTTATATTGTTACAAAAGTATTTCCTTATGGAACCTTGGAGATCATGCACCCTGAAAAAGGTTCTTTTAAAGTGAATGGCCACCAAGTCAAGAAATATTATGGAACAGAAAATACACAGGGGACAGTCCAGTGTTGCAGGCTAATACCCTGGGAAGATGAGTAGCATAATCTTCATGACAGTTTCGTCGGGCTAAAGACGTTAAACGTAGCGCTGACCGGGAGGCAACCCGTTATTTACCATGCTTTATTAATATCTTTACTTTATTATGATAAAATAACATCCAAGTTGAAATTCCCTATTTTTGTAGACTCCATACTTCCATGCAGATCTCGTTGCAGGAACATGAGAATCATCCATTCAAGCACTTTGAAGCAGTATGACATGGGATGCTTACTAGGTCATCTACCTCTTATCCCTTGTTTATCTATTCTTTGAACCTCATGTTTTCATTTTAAAGTGTGGAAAGATGCATGTTGTGACACCCCAACCTCACACAGGCTGAGATAGCTAAAACTTAACATAAAAGCTGCCAATCTCAACCAACAAACCAAACATAGCGGAAGCAATTTAAACTTAA
>CP025651.1:15901113-15918790 GCA_003576665.1 Ipomoea trifida
ACAACAACAAGAATGATCTGAAACAAGTTTACTGAAGCAGATTCCCAGCAAAACTTGCGGATCACCTCAACGGAGTCACACCTCCGCCGACCTCCTCCGCAAAGAGGAGACGGTCCCCCTCAACGGGCCTCTCCCTCGCGCCACACATCCGTTGCCACCTTGCGGATCGCCCTAGCGGGTTACATTATACCGTTCGGGTCTTCCGCAAGGCCAATCCCAAATCCCAGATTCCAGAACCAAAGCAGACATGAACAAATCCAATTTCCAGAATACAAAATCAGACCAAAGACACTCACATTTCATCCAATTTAGAGTCCAAGAATAAGGAAATCCATAACATCATTGATCATACAACACAGACAAAGATCAAGATGAAATCCAACAAGAAACATCCAAGAAATAGGCTATTCAACAATAATTTTCAGGATTTCCAACACCAAGATCAATATATTAGAATAGGGAATAAAATAGGTTTTGATGGACATGGATGGTTACCTCAAAGAGCTTTTCCTACTCCAATAAGCCTTTTGCTAGCTCAAGAAGCCCCCCTTTACCTTGATCATCTTTTCCCAAAGAATCCCCAAAGAACACTTATAAGATTATGTAAAAAGGCTATCTAAAACAAAATGCAAGATGAATCCTAGGTTAGATGCACTTACCCACTCCCAACAAAGCTTAAAAGAGCAATCTTGGCTTGAAATCTTGTAGGGAAGATGAAGATGAATTTTAGGAAATTATGGAGAGGAAATGGCGCAAGGAGTGTGTGTAGGAGGAAGAAAGAGTGAAAGTCTTAGGGTATTTTAATCTTCACATTATATACCAAGAATACATACAATATTTAGGGTGTAAGACATTTAAATGATGTGGGCTTAAGTAATCTTATAGAATAATGGGTGTAGGAAAATTAATATAATCAAGACTAGTAAGTTGGGCTTATTAAATTCACCCCTTACAATTTAATTACAAGAATTAGCCCATAAGGATGTCTTAGGATCAATATATGTTTATATATATTATATGATCAAGAATGTGGGCTTGTAAGAATATTAAATAACAAATATTGCAAGGGTCCAAATTGAATAAAATCCCTTACAACAATATATTCAATTAATTGGGCTCTTGATTAGAATAATCAAATTAATCTCAAGGAGTGTAATATATATATATATATATTTTTAATAGGAAGAATTAGCCTAATTGGAATTAATTGAATTGCCGAAAAATCAATTAACTTGCCCAAGGAATTAATTAACGAATGAAAGGCTTGAAAAGGAATTTACGGGGCGTTACACATGTTTTGTTGTTTCCTTCTTTTATCATATTCTAAGTCAACATCGAGGACGATGTTTGGTCTAAAGTGTGGAAAGAGCTGTGCTTAATGAAAATTTTAATTAAGAGCTCTATCTCATTTGTTTGAAAAATAATCAAACCACAAGCATGTGTTGTTATTCATTCTATCTTCGAAGAATGCTAAATCTGTGCCAAAAAGTTTACTCTTTGAATAACCTTGGAAGTACCCCTACCTTGACCTTTAAAAATTTTGAAAAAGTTGCATGCTTGTGTGGTATTCACCTCATATTGTGAAATGACCTTAGTTAAGGATCTCTCGAAGTGGGAGTGTGCAACCCCTAATTTCAGAAAGATAAGATTAAGCGAAGCCCGGAATTAAATAATCATAGAATAGAACATGGGGCAAAAGGAGAGTTTACTGTGAGTATTGAGCGAAATATCCCTGTTTCCCTAAGAAAAAGGCATGAGGGGTTGTCAATTGGAGAAATGAGTAGAAAAGGCAATAAGGCCAATCCCCGAGATAAGATACGAGGGAAGCCATCTCGCTAGGTGGTGAACAACCATAGTCTTCTAATACACAAATGTTATCTGGAGTCGGTTGTTCACTATAAAATGGCCTTAGGAGATGAGAAAATTGAGATGAGGGAAGCCACTTCGCTAGGATCCGAGCACCCATTGCACTGCCTTCGAAAAAAAAAGCATGGAACTCCATGAGAAGTCGGGTTGCTTGACGATGTTACCCTGGGAAGTGAGAAAAATGAGTAACCGCCCAAGCCACTGGCGGAGAGAGGCCCATGTATCTATTTTCACTTACTTTTATGTTGGGTTTTGGCGATAAGGGAGTGATGGGGATATTGGGTGTGGGCTTGGTTTATTGGGCTTGTGACAGTGGGCTGGGTTGAGGGGTCCACGAGAAGGGGCTCGGGGGGTGTTGCCGACGGGGTGCCAGTAGGCCGGCGTGGCCGCCAGCGGGCGCGCTGGGAGCGCTTGGCCACGACGCGTCCAGCGCCCCCGGTGCGGGGGCGGGCCGTAGCCTGGCGCCCCCTCCGCGCCCCGGCGATGGGATGGGGGGCGGTTGAGGGGTGATGGCCGGGTGGGTGGATCGGCGAGCATCACGCGGGGAGGAGTGCGGTGCGTGGACCACGTGGCGCGAGCAACGGGAGTGGGATCTTGGAGCGTACGCGTGGACGAATCTGAACGGGGGGGAGCCGGTATAAATAGAGGGGCCCGGGTGTCGTCAAGGACACATCAAAAACACGGCAAGTACTACGGTCTAGTGGTATCGCTTCTCACTTTCAACCCCTTGTCGCGGGATTGATTCCTGTAGTCACTTTTGTAACCGCCTGGGCTCTAGTCTGTTAGACCCGGCTCCCATATCCGGTTTATGGTGGACCCGATCTGTTAAAACCATCATTGGCACCATCTGTGGGTACTGAACTAAAAGTACGTATTCTTTCCAAGGCAAGTCATATTTCTGAGTGGGTCCCGTGTACAATGGTGATCCAACCTGCTGAACGGCCAGGGGGCCCGGCCCCTGGGAGAAACGACGGAGGAGACGAAGTATTGGTTTCGGTCCGTGCGGAGGAGCATCCTACCCCGTTAGAGGGCCGAGGACGCGGGGACCGCGCTGCACAAGGCAGCCAACGCAGTGCAGCCGAACCCGAACCCCCCAATGGACGGCGACAGGACATCATTGTTCCTCGACCCTCCCAAACCGTCGTGCGGGGGCGACGCGTAACGGGGAATATTAGTTTGGAAGAAGAGGGCGAAAGTGTTTATCGCCCGATTGAACATTGGGCTAACCGACGGACCGACCCCCGCGAGGACTGGGTCCGCAGGATCGACGCAAAAATGGAAGAGTTAATCCGGTGGAAAGAGTTGGGAGATCATCCAGTCGTACCCAAGATAACAATCACCCCGCCATTCACCCCGAAGATCATGGGTGAATCCCTCCCGCCCAACTTCAAACCGCCCAATGTGAGAAGGTTTGACGGAACCGGTGACCCGCAAGAACACATATTGTCATACCAGGCCGCCATGATGTTGATGGGGTCGTCCGAGGCAGCCATGTGCCGACCCTTCCTCTCCACGTTGGCAGGAGGAGCTCAGCGCTGGTTCACCAACTTACCCGGTGGATCAATAGGTTCGTTTCACGAATTGGCGATGAAATTCATCACATGCTTCATGCGGGGGAGGAGGAGCAAAAAACATTTCACACACCTCGCAAGCTTAAAGCAAGGAAAGGATGAGACCTTAATGGAATTCCTTGCACGTTGGCGAACGGAGGAGGCCGAAGTGGACGATATGGACGACAGGTCGGCCATTGCCATGTTCATCTCCGCCCTGCGAGCGGGGGATCTGTATAAAAGCCTACGCCAAAAAGCGCCGAGGACTTACACGTCGCTGATGATGAAAGCCGACCGTTATGCGGAGGCGGAGGAAGCGAACCGCCAAAAATCCCTAGAGGAGGAAGGGAGCAGGAGGTCGCGAACGGAAGGATCCTCAAAGTCCGACCGTAACACGACTTCCCACTCCCGAATGGGTAGGGAAGAAAGGAATACCAACCCAGGGGAAAAGTCCCATGCGGGCTCCCGTATACCACCCTGGGCACCGACACCCCCCTTGGGCCGGACGCCCCACTTGGTATCGTTCACTCCTCTGAGAGCCCCGCCAAACGACATATTGGCTTATGCCGAAGAATGTCACATGGTGAGAACACCAGACCCGCGCCCCGATCCCAGGGGCGGACATGTCCAAATATTGCAAATATCATCGTTGTCATGGGCACAACACGAACGACTGCCAGGCGTGGAGGAGAGAAATAGAGAGACTGATACAAGCCGGCAAGTTAGGTAACTTTATAGATTGGGACAGGATGGCTAGAAGGGACACGCGGGGAAGGGGCGCAACACCCCAGACACCACAAAACGGGAAGGAAAAGGATAGAGACGAATCCAATATACCAGTTATTAACGTAATATTTGGAGGGGAAGCCTTGGGGGAACAGGCCTTCGTGGGGGCTGTCGATGACCACCCGACCACGAAGAAGCCCCGACGGGAGCCCATCTGGTTCTCGGATAAAGACCTTCCTGCGAGGTCAACTGCCCCGAAGGATGCCCTCGTAATCTCGATCGTAGTTAACGGCGCGTGTGTAAAGAGAGTACTAGTCAACACTGGGAGCAGCGTTAACGTCATGTACCATGACGTGTTCCTAAAGCTGGGACTCAGCGAAGACCAGCTTACACCCGTACGAACCCCGTTGGCCGGATTCACCGGAGATACGGTGGAAACGGAAGGATCAATAACTCTGCCGGTCGAGCTGGGCACCCCACCCCGCGTTCGAGAAATGCGCATGGAATTTGTCGTAGTCATGGTGACGTGCGCCCACAACCTCATCTTGGGAAGACCGGGGCTGGTCGGTTTAGGAGGACTCATCTCGATGGAGCACTTCTGTCTAAAATTCCATACGGTGGCAGGAGTGGGGACCATTAGGGGAGACCAGCACTTAGCCCGAAAATGTTATAGCTCGGCATGTGAGAAACTAGTGTCAGGCCCCCTGCCAGTCCATACCGTAGAACCGAAAAGGGAGAGAAGTACCGGACCAGAACCTGCAGTAGAGCTAGAAGAAATCCCACTGCACCCTAATCACCCCGACAGGTGTGTCAGAATAGGAAAAGGACTCGACCCTGAGTTACGGGAGCGGGTGATGGCCGTCCTAAGGGCATACTCCATAGTGTTCGCTTGGGGCCCGGAGGACATGCCGGGCATAGACCGATCCATCATCACTCATAAATTAGCAGTGGATCCAAGTTTTCGACCTATCAAGCAGAAACGCCGCCACCTATCGGCTGATCGAAAGGCCTTTGTGAAGGCGGAAGTAGACACGCTACTTGCCATAGGCCATATCCGAAAGGTGATGTATCCGGCATGGCTAGCCAATGTCATGCTAGCCCCGAAACCCCCCACCTGGCAGATGTGCGTAGACTACACGGATCTCAACAAAGCACGCCCCTAGGACCCCTTCCCCCTACCCCGCACCGACCAGCTAGTGGATGAAACCGCAGGATGCGAATTACTCAGCTTCATGGATGCTTTCAAGGGGTACCACCAGATATTCATGGCGAAGGAAGATGAGGAAAAGACAGCATTCGTCACCCCGGATGGCGTATGTTGCTATAGAGGTATGGCTTTCGGCCTTAAAAATTCAAGCGCCACTTTTACCCGCATGGTGGCAGAAGTGTTCAAAGATCTACTTGGCAACATCATGGAGGCCTACGTCGATGATATGCTAGTAAAAAGCAAGGAGGCCTCGACCCATCCAGAGTATCTAGCCAAGTGCTTCGAGATCATGAAGTAGAAAAACCTACGCCTTAACCCAAAAAAATGTGCATTCGCAGTAAAGGGAGGAAAATTTTTGGGCTTCATGGTCACCCATAGGGGAATCGAAGTCAATCCTGAAAAGGCGTAGAGCATCTTGCAGATGAAACACCCCACCACAGTGAAGGAGGTTCAGCGATTGAACGGGAAGCTGGCCGCACTGAGCAGATTCATGTCAAAACTAGCGGAAAAATCACTGCCCTTCTTCCAGGTGATGAAACAGAAAAATGGTTACGCTTGGACACCTGAATGCCAAGAAGCCTTCGAACACTTCAAAGCATACCTAGCATCGGCACCCGTCCTGTCGAAGCCGGAGAAAGGCGAGGTGTTGTATGCTTATTTGGGGATAGCGCCAGCCGCCATTAGCTCGGTGCTGGTGAGGGAGGAAACGGGAGTCCAAAAGCCCATCTATTACGTGAGCAAGGCCCTGCACGAAGCCGAGTTAAGGTACACTCCCCTTGAAAAGACAGTATACGCCCTCATCCGAACCGTGCGAAAGTTTGTGTACTACTTTCAAGCACACTACGTGATAGTGTTGACAGACCAACCCTTAGGGTCGATCCTAAGAAATCCAGTATCCTCAGGCCGGATGGTGAAGTGGGCGATGGAACTCACACAATACAGCCTGGAATACCGCCCACGGGCAGCTATAAAGGGTCAGGCGTTGGCAGACTTTATAGTGGAATGCACCATCCCCGAGGAGCCAGGCAAATCAGATAGGAAGCACAGAAACTGGGAAATGTACACCGACGGGGCGTCTAGTAAGAAGGGTTGCGGGGGTGGGGCAGTGCTTATATCCCCGAAAGGTTTTAAAGCCTACCAGGCCTTCAGGTTTAAATTCCCGGTGTCCAACAACGAAGCAGAATACGAAGCCTTGATAGGAGGGCTAAAATTGGCCAAAGCACTCCAAGTGAGTAGCCTGACAATCCGGTCTGACTCCAGGCTTGTGGTGGGACACATCAACAACCAATTCGAAACTCGAGAGAACCGGATGAGACAGTACAAGGAGGTGGTACAAAGGCTATTGACCGATTTCGAGCGATGGGAGTCGGTTCAAATCCCTAGAGCTGATAACGGGGAAGCCGACCTCCTATCTCGAGTCACGCAGGGCTTGGAGGACCATTTGGGGTATGTCTCCCAGATAATCACCACGGTTGACATAAGCGCACCCAGCATCGAGAGGGAAGACATATGTGCCATCCACCCCGCCCCGGATGAATGGATGAATGAAATGATTCTCTATAAAAAGCACGGAACTACCCCGAACGACTCGACGAGAGCGCGCAGGGTGGTGAACATGGCCCCGTCGTATCAAATAATAGACGGTAACCTATTTAAGCTATCTTTCGGGGGACCGCTCCTCCGTTGCCTGAGGAAGACCGAAGCAGACAGGGTACTCGCCGAGATGCATGAGGGGGTCTGCGCGGCCCACCAGGGTGCCCAGACCCTAGCTCGAAAAATCATCCTCCAGGGATATTATTGGCCCCGCCTAAGGGCTGATTGCCTGGAATACGTAAAGAAGTGCCTCGCGTGTCAACACTTCGCAATACTCCCGGGGCGACCCGCGTCTTACTACACACCAGTGACATCCGCCATCCCCTTTGCACGTTGGGGTATGGATCTAATAGGACCTTTTCCCAAAGGGGTGGGCGGCTTGAAGTTCATAATAGTGGCAGTGGACTACTTCACCAAGTAGGTGGAGGCCGAACCCCTCGCCTCCATCACGGAATATCAGTGCCGGAAGTTCGTGTGGAAGCACATATTCACAAGGTTTGGGGTACCCCTGCAAATCGTATCGGATAACGGGAAGCAATTCGATAACAAAAACTTTGCCCGTTTCTGTGCATACTACGGGGTGGAACACGTCAAGGCAGCAGTAGCTTACCCCCAAGCCAATGGGCAAGTAGAAAACGTGAATCGTACCCTCCTAGACGGCATAAAAAAGAGAGTGGAAACCGCAGTATCAGCATGGTATGAGGAGTTGCCCACCATACTATGGGCATACCGAACCACCCCTAGGAAGGCCACCAATGAAACACCCTTCACCTTAACATATGGGTGTGAGGCTCGGAACCCTTTAGAAACCGTCATACCCACCGAAAGAAATAAACACTACCAGCCCGGGCAGAACGAGGAAAGCATGAGAGTGGAATTAACCCTTTTGGAGGAGAGGAGGGAGGCAGCTGGCCGAAACATGGCTGCATACCAAAGAATTGTCAAACGGTACCACGATTCGAGGACACGACCGAGGGACCTCCAGGCGGGTGACTTAGTTTTACGTAGGAGGGAGGTCAGCAAACCCCTACAAGGTGGCAAATTAGCACAGAAATGGGAGGGCCCGTACAGGATTCGCGAGGTGGTACGGGGGAACACATACAAATTGGAGACAATGCAAAGGGTCCCAATCGACCGGGTGTGGAACTCCCATCACTTGAAGAAGTTCTTTCAATAAGAACAGGCAAGGTAAACCATTTGCAGAAATGTCCAGTAGTTTTAGTTTTCGTTTAGTGTGGATTGCAATAAAATGCACGCCACTATGCTGAGCGCCTCCTCACGAGGCGGGCCGGCGTAGCTTCGAGCTAGTCAACTGTCATGTTTTCAAAAAAAAAAAACAATTCCTTTTTTGACTCCAATAAACGCTCGGTTCCGAAGGAGAATGGGGCATGTGGGTGGAGTTGCTGGGAGGCAACCCACGTACTGGACCCGCAGGGTAGGCGGTCCATGCGCGGGTTAACGAGGCGAATGGGGCGTATGGGTCGCGTTGCTTGGAGGCAACCCACACGCGCGCTGGACCCGCAAGGCAGGCGGTCCATGCGCTGGTTAACGAGGCGAATGAGGCGTGATGGGTCGCGTTGCTTGGAGGCAACCCACACGCGCGCTGGACCCGCAAGGCAGGCGGTCCATGCGCTGGTTAAGGAAGCGAATGGGGCGTGATGGGTAGCGTTGCTTGGACGCAACCCACACGCACGCTGGACCCGCAAGGCAGGCGGTCCATGCGCCGAGGCGAATGGGGCGTGTGGGTCGCGTTGCTTGGAGGCAACCCACGCGCGCTAGACCCGCAAGGCAGGCGGTCCATGCGCTGGTTAACTAGGCGATTGGGGGTGTGGGTCGCGTTGCTTGGTGGCCACCCACACTTGCGTGAAAAAAAAAAAAAAGGGGAGTCCATTACTTGCAAAAGCTATAATTCGACGAACTAAAGATACAAAGGAAACGACGAGATAACAACTCAGAAAAAAAAAAAAATAAAACAAGGAAATAAGCGAACTGCTAAACCAAGCCAACTGGAAGCTAATCTCTACGGGGCCGCGGAACCTGCTGCTGATCCTGAGAAACTAGAACCGGAGGTGAAAGGGAGACTCAACGAAGGATCCACACTCCCAACGGCACCTGAGCCTCCTACCACTACAAAAAAACGCGGAAATAACGACGGATTTAGCGACGGATTCATTCCGTTGCTAATTTACCGACGGAATAGCGACGGTTTAGCGACAAATTTACTTATTTTTAAATAAATAAAAATTAGCGACGGATTCGCGACGGATTAGCGACGGAATATTGCGACGGAATAATTCAGTCGTAAATCCGTAGCTAATTTTAGCGAAAAATTTTCGCGCATAAACTTGCGACGGATTAGCGACGGATTTTTGTCAAAATTTGGTGCACTTTTTTTTTTTGGAGTAAAATAAACCCGGGAATAATGCTCTAGCGACGGATTTTAAAATCCGTCCCTAGAAAGTGAGCGGAAATTTTTTTTGACAAAATCTAGCGACGGAACTGTGAATCCGTCACTAAACCTAGCGACGGAACTGTGAATCCGTCGCTAAACCTAGCGACGGATTCAAAATTCTGTCGCTAAGTATTTCACGGAACTTTAATAAAATTTTAAAATAAAAATCTAGCGACGGAAATTTGAATCCGTCGCTAGATTTAGCGACATATTTAAATTGCGTCGCAAGATTCAATTTTTAAAATAAATTTTGTAACCCGCACGCTAATATTCTAGCGACGGAATTTAAATCCGTCGCTAAATCTAGCGACGGATTCAAATTTCCGTCGCTAGAAAATTAATGAAGCGGGTTGCAAAATTTTTTAAAATAAAATCTAGCGACGGATTTAAATTCCGTCGCAAGACTAGATAACCCTAAATTTATAACATTGGTATCTTCTATCATTTCCTCCACCCGCATCTCTCTCACTATCTACAAACTACAGATCGTGAGAGGAACGACGATGGGTAGGCTATCGTGGCGGAGGCGTGGCAGCGACGGTGGGTAGGCAACGGCGGCGGATGGGAGTCAGCGGCGGTGGAGGCAAGGCAGCACGAGGTAGCGTTCATCTCTCTCTCTCCTTCTCTGTCTCGTTTCCTCCCACAGTGAAACACCTCCTCCGCCTCCCCTGCGACTCTCGACCTCCTTCACCTCCCTTGTGGCTCTACGAGTAATGAACGACGAGCAACCGACGATTCTACGAGTAACGAGCTGAGTGGCGAGCAGCCGACGATTCAATTGTAAATTCGTATTCCGTATGTAGTAGGGACCGTCATCGTCCTCATGGAGTTATCGTCATACTTCCGCTGACTGCAAATTAGGGTTTTAAAAACAGAGCGTTTCAATTCTCTTGCAGACTGCGTACCGTGTAACATGGTGAAGAAGTGTGCCATTTTAGCGGATGAGCGTGGTGATGTGGAAACTAAGCGGGTCGCGATGATTCTAGAAAATAGGTCATTCCTTCCCCCTTTACTATCAGACTATCAGAGCTACTTCACCAGTCCCGATTTCTCTCGCTGCGAAATCTGCAACTCCATATAATTTTGAATCGCCAGGCAAGTTTTTGCTCTCCCTGTTAGTCGGGCTGTCTCTGTGAAAAAAATGGGTCAGATCCAATATTCCGAGAAGTATTTCCTCTAGAAATGATGATAGTTTGTGTTCCTTAGAGACATGTCTCAATATGTTACAGACAATTTAGTGCTTTACAGCTTGTTGGCTTTGAGGGAAACTTGTTGCTTTGCTTCCATGTAATGAATTATTTTTTGTTGTCTCCTAAAAAAAACCAGCGGGTCGTATCTGAAGAAGAAGATGAAGAAGAAAATTTTGCAAAGGTTAGGATGGAAAGGCCTCTCCTCAGAAGCATTTGCAAATGCCAAAACTCGGAGCAACAACTACAACCCTTCCCTCATCAGTAATTCTACTTTGCCATACTTGCTTTATTTTCATATTTTTAGCATATAAATTAGTTGAATTTTAACAAAAGCTGGCATATGTTCTTTTGTTACTTTAGGTTTCAGAGTATAATATAAGGACTTGACAAGTATTAGCATGTCATGGAATTAAGTTCTCTAGAGCCTTTTGTAAGATAGAGTTGATCATGTTGACCTTGATTTAAATTCAGTTTAAAACTGATTTTATAACTCATTATTTGAATTTGTTGATTTAGGGTTAAGTATACAGAACCTAAGTGATCAATCTTTGAGTTCAACGGGCATTTTGGTTATTTGGTAACATCTCATATTATGAACCTAGTGATTGAAACCTAAAATAAACAACAGGTTGAAAATGATTTCATTACATTCCATTGTCTACGAGTAACAGTGTTCAACAATCAACATTGTAATGCAAGAATATTTTGTTAAAATATAGAGGTTCTTTATATCTTCTTGCAGGGGATGAAACTGTTTCCTCGTATTGGTAAGCATTTTGATATCAAAGTTTTCACAAAGTGCAGATTTTGCATGATGCCTTGGGCAGTTCTTACTGTGACTTACTACATAAAATAGGTAAAAGTTGTTAAATTTATATCAAAGTTTTCATGATAGAGGTTTGTGAATCCCCTACACTATCGTTTTAGCTCTACAAGTTTTTGCACATCCATTGTCCTAACTATTTGTATCAAACTCTTCCATATGATTCAACAATGCGGAACAAGCTATATATGACCTTGCATAATGCTAAACTGCTAGTTATGTTTAATTTATTCAACAATGAGAATTGAGATGTACACTCAGATTGAATTTCATGTGCTTGTACTTTAAATATTGCAGGTGGCTAAAGTGGGTTGATGAGCTTAATGCTAAGGTAAGTCTAATTTGCTTGTAATGATTTCTGCAGCAGTTGCAAGTACAAGTTAGTGTTCATCATTGCATGACGATCGAGATAAATAGCTTGCTCATGTTGATGAAAGTTGCAATAATCAAGATAGGCACAAAATTGAAACTCCAGAACCTGCTAAGCAGTATGTAGAAGCAGATGATCAAGACTATATGTTAATGAGTCATCTCCTTCACTAGTGGTCCCTCTTGGTTCATCTACAAATGGCCAAATATAGTGACCTGCTAAGGAAAAAGATTGGCATACTGTACAAACAAATGCTGCTAGTTCCTTTTACAGTGCTTTGAGGTCTAATGGACCGATACTGCATAAGTTTTAGTTGAAGCTCATTATGAAATCCAGCAGATTATGTATTAATGTGTTTTAGTTGAAGCACATTATGAAACCCAGCAGATTATGTATTAATGTATTACCATTTCTAACGATGTTAGACTTTACAATGTTACACCTTTGTTATTGTTCGGCTTGAATTTCTTAATATAATATATTTTATGATTATATTATTGAAATACTATAATATAGATTAATACAAGTATGAGATATAAAATAGTGGGATTTAAAAAAAATAAATTAAAATTTAATAACGGACAACAATGTTAGCAAATTCATAGCTAAACACCTTATAACAATAAAGAATGGCAACGAAATAGCGACGAAATTTTTGTTGGTTTAGCGACGGAATTTCTGTCACTAGATTTAGCGATGGAATTTTCCGTCGTTAATCCCATGCAAATTTCGTCATCAAATTGTCGCCAAGTGAAAAAATAGCGACGGATTGTTTTCATTTAGCGACGGATATTTCCGTAAAAAAAGTTAGCGACGGAAAAAAAATTGCGTCGCTAAGTTTTAGCGACGCGCTTTTTAGCGACGGACAAATTCCGTCGCTAATCCGTCGCTAAACTGTTTAGCGACGAATTTCCGCTATTTAGCGACGGAATTGGTCTGTCGCTATTTACGCGTTTTTTTGTAGTGTACGGGATCCGACGGTAAGGCCACTAATGATGTTCCCCCAGCCCTCTCAGGACTCATAAGAAAACCATCCGGAGTAGTGGTAGAAGCTGGCATAACGGGAGCAGGAGGGCGACGGAGAGGGAGATAGTCTAGCAACTTCCACCCGGCAATACTGAAGGAGGTAAAACGTCGACGCAACTTGCCATACAACTGGTCCTGCATTTCCCGTTGCCCTAGATGAAAAGCTGCCTCGCACTCTCGTACGACCCTCGCATGCCCTTCGTCCGTGTCTCGCAACCAAACCTCAGCCACGGGTCCTATGGCGGACTTACCCCCCACGTACACCGCCCACTCCTGGAGGACTTGCACGAGAGGAGGCCCCACATAGGCCTGATAATCCTGCGCGTCATACCATCCGGACATGGCTTCCGCCATGGCTTGACCAGAACGATCAGGGGAAGATAACCAATACCTGAGCAGGCCCGGCATACGGGAACAAGCATAGTCGTCGGTCACGCGAGCAAAATCCTCCGTTCCTTGCCAATCCTCGATGGCATGCTTCAAAGCGTGAGTATGTGCAACTTGCTGCTTCTCATGTTCATTCTGAAGGGTCGAGTGGGTGAGTTGTAACGCTGTAAGGGCAGTCTTGAGATCATCCAATTCCTTCAGCATCGCCTCATGCGTAGCTTGGAGTTGCTGGTGACGGTCCCCTAGTTCACGAAGCGACTCTTCAGAGGCAACGTAGTCCTGGGAAGCCTCTTGCAAGCGTTGTTGGAGCCCGATGGCCTACATAGATGCCTTAAAAAAAAAAAAGGAACGCATAAGGATCAGGAGACGCAAGGGAAGGAAATCAAATAAAGGGGCACTCACATTCATCAGATCTCCCACCAAATGCGAACTCAGAGCATCCATGGGACTACTGTCCATCCAGGGTTGCGGCAGGTACCATCTCTCGCACTCCACGGCGTATAAAGTTGATGTGATCTGGATGATAGGGGCGGAAGTGCCTAGGACGAGAAATTCCACTATGGCCCCTTGCGAAGAGGGGATCATGAGGATCGTACTCAATCGGCGACCCGAGAGGGGTCTCGGAGGGGTGATCGACCCTGGCAGGGCTGGTGATGGTGATGACAGTAGGTGCCGACGTGCGTGGGGGAGAAAAAACCGCACCAGACTCTATGTCGTCCAAGGTAGGGTCAGCCATCACACCCACCGAGGACTCTTCGTCGTCCGATTCTGTGCGACGCAGTGAGCCTACCCCGAGTGTGATACACCCTGAGCATACTGGGGGTACTGGAGACAGGAGCTGCATGGCGAAAACGTAAGTACAGATACATATACATGCCTGCGTGCATAAAAAAAAAATAAATAAAAAAGAAGATATATACATATATGCGGGCGTACCAAAAAAAAATAGTAATAATAATTAAATAAAAAGGATGAGTAAAAGAGAGCACTCACGTAAGGGCGGGCCGTCGCTGAGCTGATTCACCAATAGCGGATCGTGATACCTCCGGTGGTCAGAAGGGCCGTCCCCGCACAACTTCGTTCGGTCCGCGTCCAAGCCATCGTAGGAAGGCGGCGTAAAGGGAGAAGGAAATTGCACCCAAGTCGTGCTAAAGCCATACCCAGCAGCCCCGGGGTTGTAGCTCACATACACGAACTTCTCTTTCCAATTCTTCATCAGGGACGGCAGGGACGTCACGAATGAGTACCCAGACATTGGTTGGAGGTGAAGGAAAGCCCCACTTTGGTTCACGTGAAACACATGTAATAGGAGGGACAAAGAAGCGGATACCTTAACCTCGCGGCATCGAGTGATGAAACAAGTGATGAACCTATGACCGTTGGGAGTCAGCTGGCAGGGAGCAATATTGTAGCTACCTAGGAATGCTAGTGTCAAAGGATGGGGGGGAAATTGTAAACCCCCTTGGATCGCATGATAATGAACCGCCACAACTCGGTTGTCCGTAGGTTCAACCACATTCTGGTTGTCACAGGGAACTATCATCTGCACTCCCTCCCCCAGCCATTCATCTAGGGAGTTCAATTCTGATTGGGTAAGTTTCGACCGAACACCGCGGGGCACTCTAGGGTCTAGGTTGCGGCCCTGGGAAGCAAACGAAAGAGGGTTACTAGGTATGGGTAGAGATCTGTTAGTCGAGGTACGTTGGGGCAGACCCGAAAGGGTATCCACGATTGTGGGCATGGCTTGCATAGGCGTGAAAGGTGATCGGGTGATCCCGAAAGAAGTTCCCAGGCCGGCGCTCGGGGGTGAGATGATCATGGGCTCGCTGGGCGCTATGGGGCGGGGTACGCTTTGAGGCGGTGATGCGACGGGGAGGGAGGGCGAGAAGGAGAGGGGGTGCGGTGAGACGGCCGGTTCGGCCGATGGTGGAGCGGCACGGCAGGGCGATTGCCCGGAGGGGTGGCTTGGCTGCATAGTGTGTGATGGCGGGGAGATGGAACTCTGGCGGTGCGTCGCGATTGGGGCGGGATGGTGCGATCGCGGCGAGGCGGGTATCGCGGCGAGGCGTTGGCAGCGTGGTTGCGGACGGTGCGATCGCGAGGCGGGTGTCGCGGCGAGGCGCTGGCAGCGTGGTTGCAGACGGTGCGGCGCGGCGTCGGTTGGAGTGTGGCGGGGCGACTGCGATGAGGCGGGGCTGTCGCGGCGGGGGCCGTGGCAGTGCGGTAGCGGTGGCGATGCGTCGCGCGGTGGCAGGGCGGTGTGTGGCGTACGGCGGCGGCGGTAAGGTGCGGAGTAGAAGGCTGCAGGGGAATTTTAGGGCTAAGGTATGGATGCAGAATACTCTGGGAAAAAATGAAATTGGCTTTAAATAAGGGAGGTGGTTCCTATATCCAGGGTATATTTTTGAATAATCCGAGTTTAGTGGGATTGGGAGACCTATTCTTACTTCATTTAGGAATAAATTACCTAAAAGAAGTGGGGACTTGTGATGGGGATATTGGGTGTGGGCTTGGTTTATTGGGCTTGTGACAGTGGGCTGGGTTGAGGGGTCCACGAGAAGGGGCTCGGGGGGTGTTGCCGACGGGGTGCCGGCAGGCCGACGGGTGCGCTGGGAGCGCTCGGCCACGGCGTGTCCAGCGCCCCCGGTGCAGGGGCGGGCCGTGGCCTGGCGCCCCCTCCGCGCCTCGGCGATGGGATGCGGAGCGGTTGAGGGGTGATGGCCGGGTGGGTGGATCGGCGAGCATCACGCGGGGAGGAGTGCGGTGCGTGGACCACGTGGCGCGAGCAACGGGAGTGGGATCTTGGAGCGTACGCGTGGACGAATCTGAAGGGGGGAGCCGGTATAAATAGAGGGGCCCGGGTGTCGTCAAAGACACATCAAAAACACGGCAAATACTACAGTCTAGTGGTATCGCTTCTCACTTTCAACCCCTTGTCGCGGGTTCGATTCCTGTAGTCACTTTTGTAACCGCCTGGGCTCTAGTCTGTTAGACCCGGCTCCCATATCCGGTGTATGGTGGACCCGATCCGTTAAAACCATCACGGAGGTCGATTGATTAGGTTTTGTACATCGTTCCCACTAGGAGGATCAGCTTAAGACCTTTGCATAATGAGAGGTAAATAAAATTTCGGACTGTATGCTTGGAGTTGTGAAAATTAAATAACTGTCCAACTTTCGACCTTGAGGGGTTTCGCTTTGTTTGAATATTCATAGCAGTGTATGGCACATTTGTATCATTCCTTGAAGATATTGTGAAGGATTTCACATATCCTGGTAGATTGTATTTTTGAATGAATGAACAACTTTGAGCGTACCTTTAGCTTAGATACTTTTGGCATCTAAATAAGAAGGTCTTTGAATTGACAATTTGCTCGTGGACGAGCAATCTAAAGTGTGGAAACTTTAATAGACGCCAAAAGTATCTATTCTTCTATAACTTATTAAGTTGTTTTCTTGATTAAAATAAGCCTTAAAGAGTGCAATTACGTGTTTTCATGCTATTTTACTAACAAATTGCAAATGAGTCTTGTGTGGAGTGTTTTGAAGAATGCTATAGGAATGAAGGCCGAAATCAACCAAAAGGGAGCATAAAACCATTGAAAGGAAGAATCAATCCACATGGGAGCATACAAAGACCAAACCGAAACAACAAAAGGAAACGAAATGAAGAATCCACGCCCACGAGCCTCACACGCGTGTGAGCTGGCGTGGAATCATTCCAGAGAGCTCCCACGCCAGTCCACACGCGTGTGGCAGACGTGGGGCGGCACCAGAAAACCTGCGCGATGTTTTAGTATTTAAGGGGCATTTCAACTAGGTTTAGAGAGTCTTTTGTCACATTTTCCATTCTACATTTTTAGGTTAGGTTTAGATAGGATTAGGAGAAGAGGAGAAGCTCATTGGAGAAGGGAACTAGATCTCCATAATCTTGAAGATCTTTTGGGTAACTTCTTTCATTAAAGATTTATTTTCTCTTTGGCTTCCTCTTACTTTTCCTTTTTCCTTGAAGTTGTTTGCTTTATATATTGCTCTTGTAGATATGTTCTTATATTTTGATGCTTTAATGTTATTGAAGCCTATGAGAGGCTAATCCCTAGGATAGGGGCTAGATTGAATGGATGATTGGTTTTCAGGATCTAAATTAATAATGAGTTTGATTTCTTTGGGGAATGTTCACTAGTACAAAACTGATCATAAATATAAGACAATTTGCGTCCGGAGTTTCAACTCCAGACGCGTAAAGTGACGCGGTGGCATTTTTGTAATTAAAATGTCTGCTATTTAATTATTATTATTATTATTATTATTTTAAATAACGGATCAACTGCGTCCGAAGTACCCTACTTCGGACGCAGTTTTTCATTCGCGTTACAAGAACTGCGAACTTCGGACGCAGTTAACTAGGATTATATCACCCCTTCGTCACAGTTAACTAGGGTTATATCACACCTTCGTCCCCAAAATACAATTGGCGTTACACATCTC
>CP025651.1:15944644-15972467 GCA_003576665.1 Ipomoea trifida
TGGTCAAGGAGAATTGGAAGAGCAATGCGTAGTACAATTTGAATCCTTCCAGACTGGTAACTACGATGCCTCATCCGGACCCTTTCTTGCTGCTAGACTCGTCTGTTGCCACTTCCCACCACCCGGCCTCCACATCTGGTGAGGTGATGGGCCTTGGGTCATGGGTCGTGCAGTCCACAAGAAAATCAACCAATGTTTGCCCTTTAATCGCTGGTCGGGTTTTGTACTCGAGGGCGAACTAGGTGAGCATCATGGCCCACTTAATTAACCACCCAGACAACGACGACGTTCGAAGGATAGTTCCAACTAGTTGATCTGTAAGTACCCGGATCGTCCGACCTTGGAAATAAGGAGTGAGTTTCTTTGCCGCGGTGTACAAGGCGAAAACAACTTTCTCGAGTCAAGAATAAAGAGTTTCCAGGCCTTGCAAGGCTTGGCTGATGTAATACACCGGCCTCTACACTCCCTTGGTGTTCGATCAACACAGAATGACGCTAACCGTTCGATCAGAGGTTGCTAGGTAAATGTCGAGATCTTCTCTGGCCTCAGGCTTTGACAGCACAATGGGTGACATCAGATGTTCCTTTAAGCTGTCAAAGGCGCTCCAACATTCATCACCCTAGGTGAAAGTGGTGGATTTCTTCAAAATTTTGAAGAACGGGTGTGCATGCTCTACCAATTTGGACAAGAAAATGGCTTAACGCCGCTAACTTGCCTGCCAACTGCTGAACTTCTCGGATGGTGGTGGGCGGTTGCATGTCCAAAACCGCCTTAACCTTAGCTGGGTTAGGCTCTATCCCCCTCTTCGTCATTAAGAAACCCATAAATTTACCAGTCTGGACGGCAAAGATGCACTTGGCCAGGGGTATTGCAGCACTTCCGCCACCGGTCGGGTTAGCGGGGTATAGACAGGGTTACCGTCCCGATCCTTCTGTCTCTAGTCAGGCTGATGCATCTAATCCCTCCTCTCAGTGCCGGTCTCTTGCAGCCATTTTGTGTAGTTTGCCTCAATCTCTGTGGCATGATTGACAACTTGCTGGACTGCCTCTTCCTATGTCGAGGGCGGCCGCAAGATCATATCCAAGTAAAGGGCTCCGGCCCGAAGCGAAGAGAGTAGCAAGTTTAAGGCCGTGCCATCATCCACCGGCCTGATCTCACCCATCGCAATCTTCCAGCGTTTGATGAAGACCGAGAGTGGCTCCCCTTCCCGTTGCTAAGCGTACTCGAGATAGGTGAAATGCTTCTTAACGGCTTTCGACATTGCAAAGCGATGTATAAACCTCCGTGCCAAGTCAACAAAACTAGAAATTGAGGCTGGCTTCAAAGTTTTTAACTAGTCGGCAGCTTTGTCGCTCAGTGCTGAGTAGAACGCCTCGCACATGACAACGTTTGAGACCCCCATCATGAGCATATTACCGTAGTAAGAGTTCACGTGCTGCTCGGGGTCAGTCCTACCGTTGTAGTCCTTGTTGTCGGGGACCCTGAGGTCAATAATGGGGTAGTACTGGTCTATAATGTCCTGCGTGAAGGGAGCCCGAAGCAGAGATTGGTCGGGATCTTAGTCGGCTGGGAATCGCCTTGCTCCCTTATCCACCTGTTGAACTCCTCCTTAACTTGGCCGATGACTCCTCAAGAAAGATCAGTATCCGCGATGCAGTCACGATTCCTACGCTGGCGAGAACGGGTCGAGCTGGCCTCACTCGAATTTTCTCCACTGTTCACGACTGGCAAGTTCAGGGATAACCGACCTCCTTCCATTGGTCCCGCTCTTCTACGGACAGGTGGTGTTATGCAGTCGAAAGCACTCATCTGGGGCTAATCTCCTTGCTCAGTTGCCCGTGGCGCCTTTGTCATGCATGTTGAGTCTAGGTAACGCCGAGCGCCAAGCCTGATCAAGGGCCTGCTGCCAGGAAGACTGAACTCTCCTCTCCGATTGCACTCGACACAACTCGGGCATAGCCGTCCCGGCTACCTCCACTGTTGTAGCCTCCGGTTGGGCCAGAGCATGGGGGTAGGCTAGTTGAGCTGGTTGGAAAGGGAAAGGCGGAGCATAAAAATGATGAGAGTTCTACCACCATTGCATGTAGAGCCGTCAAAATGGGCTTTGCCCGCCGGGCCGGCCCGCCCCGCCCCCTACTTAGGTAGGGGGTGGGTTTCGAAAATAGAAGCCCGCTAAAGAGCGGGTTTTTTTAGCCCGCCCCGCCGCGGGCTACCCACCCAATGTAGTACATATATATAGATATAATCTATCTAACTATAAATATACTATAAATATATATTATATATATAAAATATATAATGATATAATCTAATCCCAATTTCCCCAAACCCTAGCCCCCTCTCTCACCCATTCTCGTCTCTACCTCTCACTCTCTTCTGATTCTTCTCTGCCACTCTCACTCTCTTCTCTCGTCTCTAGCTCTCTCACTCTCTTCTCTCACTTCTCGTAACTTCTCGCCCTCCTCCATCGACCACCGCTTCGCGAACCAGACGCCGTCGCGCTGCCGCCGACCGAAGTGAAGCAGCGAATCAGACATCCGCCTCTCTCCACTATGAACCTGTGAACCAGCGAACCAGACCAGCGACCAAAGCTCCTCACACTGCCGCGCCTCCGCCACTCTCCCAGATTCCCAGTCTTACACTCCGTCACACTGACAATCAGTCCATCGTGAAGTCTTGAACCAGCGACCGGAGCTCCATGCCTCCATAAACATTTATACTGCCTTTTTTTTAGACATTTATACTAGTTTTTTTTAAAGATGATGAATTAATATAGAAGTATGTTCTTATAAATTTCATCTGTATTCGTCATATTCATATATTTAATTAGATCTTATATAGGTCATGTATTCATCATATTTATTGTTTTTGTTTCTTAGATTTTGGAACAGAATATTCATCCTGTGTTGTTCTTTTTACCCTTAAAAAAACAAGAAAAAAAATGGGTGTGGTGTGGCGGGGGCCCGCATAGCCCGCGGGCCTAGGGCGGGGCGGTCAAGGCTTGGGAAACTCAGGCCCGCCAAGGAGTGGCTTTTTAGTCCAGCCCGTATTGACAGCTCTAATTGCATGGTGGGGTCCACTAGGTACATAGGATATTGGTAAGAAACCGACCCTTGTTCGATGACGTTGATCAGATTTGGTGGAGGCATTCCGGCCATGTTGTTCGGCTCTAATCGGGAACTGAGACAAGACCGGAGGTCTAGACTAGCCTCCGCCTCCTACTCATTGAAGAAGTCCATATATGGATACATTTCACGCGAGGACCGGTGAAAGCGTGATGCCTGGCTTGACTATGCTCGTTCCCCACGAACGGCTCCAATAATGATACGATATATACGCAACAATGTAGAGTACAACGGTGGGTGATTCAGTAAAATTAAATATACTCTTATTAATTGTGAATAGGGTACAATAGATTTATACCCTAAACATAGCCCGATCAACTTGACTGTGGGTCAGAGGTTCCCGAGCTACTAAGCTATTTAAGAGAGAAAACATCCAAAAGTCCTCCTTTAAGCATTAAATGTCGTATTTATAAGGTGTAAGGGGGAACAAGTGTCGATCCTATGGCATTGTTGCCGCGTGGCAAGCATGCACCGGGCTAGAGGCAGGCTCTCTGCCAAGTGTTAGGAGGTTAGGATTTAGGGGCCTACTGACCTTCCACTCACTCAGGATTACACTGATCTATGTCGCGCTAAATAAGTTGGCAAGGAAGATCGGATAGACCGTTCATTGGGAACCGCATCCCAATCTTGACCGGGGAATAATCCTTATCAGGGATGAATAATAAAATTTGTGTAAATGTGTTGGAGATGAATAAAAATTAATGTAAGAATATACTAAAGGTGTGTTTGGTTCGCACATGGGAATGAGAATCGGAATGGGTATCAAATACTTAGTAATGGTAATGGATTTTGGTAAAAGTATTTAGCATGTTGATAGTAGGGTGGAATGGGAATGATTATTAATAGTTGGGGAAGTAGCTGAGGAGGAAGGGATGAAACCCTTATTTTATTATGGAATGTGTTTTGCAATCAAAACGCATAGTAGTGTTCTAAAAACCTGTCAACCAAACAATAATAATGACTTTGATACGTTTTCAAAAAAAATGACTTTGATACCCATGCCTATTAGCTAAACTTGTCAACCAAACACATCCTAAGTATATTCCTTTTGGTATAAAATTTAATGTAGAATTTAGGGTGTGTTTGGTTGACAGGTTTTGGTATAAGGTATGGGTATCAAAATGATTGCTATTGTTTTGTTGACAGGTTTTTAGAATACTACTATGGGTTTAGAATAGGGGTTTACAAAATGGTTCGGTTTATTCGAACCGAACTGAACCGAGCCAATCCAAACCGAACTAGTAATACAAAACTGAACGGTTCGAGATTCTTGTAAACCAAACGGTTTGGTTAAAAATTGAATTGAACCGAACGGTTTACTAAAAACCAAATCGATAATAATAATAATAATAATAATAATAATAATAATAATAATAATAATAATAATAATAATAATAATAATAATAATAATAATAATAATAATAATAATAATCTATATCTATATCTATATCTATATAATAATAGAAGTGCCTGGCTCATTTTTCCCGCCCAAGTTCAGGGCATTTTTGTAATATCAAATATTTGGACAATATAATATTTTTGGTATTAATTAATAATTCCTATAAATTTTTGTATGAATATAACATTTTTGGTATTAATTGATAATTTCTATAAATTTTTGTATACATTTAAAGATATACATTTTCAGGAATTATAACGTTTTTTGTTTTAATTTTGTATTAATTGACAATTCCTATAAATTTGTTATAATTTCTAGACGATGAGGACACTGATTTGCTCTTGAGTCTACTAGGCATTCCATCAAAAATATCATCATCATATTTACCCAAAAAAAAAGAATATCTTCATCATAGACTGGTTTATCCTATACTGGATGGCAAAGATGATGTCTTGCTATTATTGTTCTTTGAATCATTGCCAGATTTGAAAATGGAATCGTAATCGAAATCATTCATCATCGTCGAGGCCTTATTGTTGGAATTGGTATACTTTGGCCGGCCACCAAAGACATAGTTGAACACTGTACTGGACCCTCGCGATCGTTGAAGAACGGTGAGGACCGGGCAGAGGCCGAGTGACGATCTCCGCCGTCGATCTCATGGGTGTCGATTTGCCACCAGGTCGGAAGCCGAAAGGCGGATGCTGGAAAACCAGATGATGTTGTGAAGCTTTGGGTTGAAATGAAGAGCAAAAGGTGCTATCCAAATAGGATTTCTTTTATGGCTATCTTTAATGGGCTTTAATTTGCAAGTGTAGCAAACCAGGAAATGGAAGATAAGGACTGATAAGCTTAATTTCTAGACATTTTTATAGTAATTTTAGTAAGTGTTTTGCATAAATAAATTAAGTTTTAGTGTTGATCTTATTATAAATATCTTATTTATTTATAAGTTACTAGTTTATATTGGTTTTAATAAATATTAGGCTAATGTTGCATTTTTATTAATATAAATAGGAGTTTTAGTTTAACTATAATATTATATTTATTTGGTAGCTCTATACATTTGGTTTTTAATTAAGTGTTTTAATAATTAGGTGTAATTTAGTTATGTCATTAGGTTATAATTGCATTTACTTTCATTAGTTTATTTTATTTGTTTTGGTCTTTAATGGACTTGCGCAGCGCAACAGACTAAAGCAAAAAAAGGAGGAAATTAATTTGGTTTTTGGGTTCACTGGAAACTGACGAAAAGGAAGGAAAAGAAAAGGGAATTAATTTGGGATTTGCAAAAGAAAAGGAAGGACGAAGCAAAAAGGCCCATGTTAGTCTTGGTGTATTTATTTTCGACTCTGGCGGACGGCACGGAGAAGGGGGGGAAGCTGACTACGACGAGAGTGCATCAGCGAGGAGGAATTGCAGTACGAAGCGAAGAGATTCAAGGCTTCGTTGCAGCGGAATTTCGAGCTTCAATCGCAACTGTCTCCTTAGGCTTGGATTACTTTTCTTCGTATCGTTTCCTTATCTTATTTTATCAGTTATTTGGTTAAATTCCCAGATTAGTATTCTCATTCTGATGTGTCAAAATTTCTTGAACAATTTATGCATTTAATTATGATTATTGGTTAAAACTTTAATTAGGGATTTGGATTAGCCTTATATTAGATTAATTGACTACTCCCTAGGTTTGATTCTTCTAATTCAATTAAATAATTGAGAGTGATTATATTTATCTTATGTATTTTTGCTGTGAATTGTGTGACTGGCCATTGCATATTTCTATCATTAGGGTTTATAAGAAGAACTGACAGGTGAATTATGAACCTGGACCTCGTAAGATACACATATTTGACCTAAACTAGACATAGCTTTAGGTATTTGTGGTGAGTTTTGATTGTTGCTTAATGGGTTCAATTAATGTTGGTGAAATATCGACGGATGATCACAGTTAATTGGATACAACCTAGTAGCTCGACGGAGTATTAGGATATAAATGGAGCAATCATCACTATAATCAAACGAATCAGTATTTAGGATGATTAGTTAATTATCTAATAGGTGAACCCAAATCCCTAGTCTTTTATCAATTGGAAATTTCCTTTGCTTTAAATTCACAAATATTTATTTTAATACATCAATTTCTTTCATTTGCGTTTTTCCTATCTACAAGATTACTTTATTAAGAATAGCAGTTAATTGTGTTCTTCGTGGGATCGACCCTGGAATACTCCATGAATTTATACTGTGATTGACTCTGTGCGCTTGCAGAAAATAGCAATCAAGTTTTTGGCGCCATTGCCGGGGACACTTATTTAACTGTTTTTTTTTTTGTGTGACATGGAGGCGGATGTCGAGGATAATGATGTCGCGGAGGAGCACTATGTCGCCGATGAAGAATGTTGCACAGGCGACTGCGATTGGTACGCCGATGAAGAAGACACAGCCGGGTGATAGGTTCCGGTGATGGTGGTGTTTCATCTCTCTCGTTTTCGTTATCGAAATTTATTTCTTCAATTTATTTGTTCTTCTCTTGCGCGTATACGTGTGTGTGTATATCAATTTTTTTCCTCTATTGGATCATATGGCCAATGGTTTTATTTTCTTCTGTTCGATGGTATAGACACAGAGGAAAACATCGAATTGGAGAAGGAAAACATCAATGGAAACAACTTCTATGCTGTGGAAATTGACTGTTCAAATGGGTTGCATAGTTTGATAATACGTTTCTTATGAAAAGCAATATATTTTTTATATTTAATTGACTGGCATGCTATGTAAAGCACTCTATATCTCCAAGTTTTGGAATTAATTTTTAAATTTTGTATTTTTTATATTCAATTCCATAGGCTTTAACAAAATCTATATCTTGTATTTGAGAGATGTGACATTTTCAGTTTGATACTTAATTTTTATCTTTTGTCATCTCAAAATGCAAAAAATGATGGAAAAACATATTTGAATTAATTGAGTGACTAATTTTAAACCCTAAACCCTAAAGCAAGGTGTTTTTTTTTTTTTTTTTTTGTGGGTATTATAATTAATGATGGGTCTCTTGTGTTAATGAATATAGACATTATTATTTTTAGTTTCATTTGTTGGTAATAGGTCGTATAGCTATAGATTTTCATGGCATGTATTGTGTTGTGCAGTATTTAACAATATTTTTTTTTTGAGAATAAAGTATTTAACAATATTTTAAATAGTTCATATATTTACTATTTAGTCTATGTATTGCACAAGTGACATATATTAATCTTTGACTGTGTAATTTTTGACAAGTATCTTACTATTTATGAATTGATCAATTTCAATATAAATGACTAAATGAGCATGATAAAATTACATAAAATAAAATCTAAATAGTGTCACAAATGTATATCATCACAAAATCATTTTCAATTATTCATAAAAAAAAAAAAGTTTTTTTTTTGAAAGAACGTAGATGGATATATAGTTATAAAAATAAAGAGATTTTTTTTTGTTATAATTCATACCGTTACATTATATATGGAATAACATTATATAAATATTTCATCACTCCTTTGTACTTTGAATAATTGAATAAAACAGAATATTACTAGCTTGGTTATATATGTTTATTTTGATAATTGTGTCATAATTAATGACCATATTATGATATAATATTTAAGTACTTTTAAAATTATTACATAAAATATTAGTTTATATTTAATATAATTAATAAATATATGTTATATTTCATTTGTTTTTGTCCCCCAATAATCTCTTTAGATAGTTTTAATCTATACGTACAAAAAAAAAATATTTTATTAAAAATAGAATGTGATAATTTAGAATTAATATTTAAATATTTTAAATAAATATTAATCTTCCTAATATAATCTTACTCTTCTATTATATTGTACTGTACTAAATAAATATATTACTATACCCTAATTTGTGTTGGGGATTATTATAATTTTTTCTAAACTTAATTGACTCATATTTGTTACACTTAATCTTCCTAATATAATCTTACTTCTATTATATTATTATACTAAATATATTATTATTATACCGTAATTTTCATAATTTACTTTATTTATTGTCTAAACTAATACACGTCATTCCATATAAATCTACATACTTTCTGGATTACTATAGCTATTATATATAAAAATAAATACTACATGCTAATCAGCTTAATTAACACCAATCACCTTATTTACTACATATTAAATTTGGTATATACAATTCTACCAAATTTACCAAAATTTTTTTTACATATAATTGAAATAATATATTTAATTTAATATTTTAATATTATATATATTTTTAATTTTTTTTTATTTGTTTTGAATTTCAATTAAAAAAATTAAAATTGAAATAAGTTCATTTGATTCGAATTTAGATATATATTATAGAATTTGCCTATATACATATTAATAAAGATTATTTGCATATACGGCGTATTATACAATCATTAAGGAAATGCATCCAATTTGAATTTAAATTTAGTAATACAAAAATTAAAATTTGCATCTTTTTTTAAATATATTTTTCTTAGTTATTATTCATATTCTTAGAATTATAATATATATGAAATACACTTAGACATAAATGAAATTAATTATGTACATTTTTTTCTATAAATTTATCTAAATGTGTACATGATTTATTAGAGACTATATTAATTATACAAAATTTAAATTTAAATTTTATAAGCTATGAAAATGATACTTAACCAAATATATGAAATTACAACTAAATTACAACTATATTATTATATTGTACATTTTAAAATATTTACATATATTTTTAAAATTTTCTATTTAAATTCATAATAATATAATTTTGTTCGTGCATCGCACGGGTAAAACACTAGTAATAATAATAATAACAACAATAATAAGAATAATAATAATAGTGAAGTAAATCTAAGTTTCTTGATGCCTACTCCGCCGTTTAATTCCTATTTTCACTGGTATCTCTCTTAAATTTTTTATTTGATTTCTTTATAGATTGTTCTCTACTTTGCGCTTTTGTTGTTTGCTGCAATTTTTCTTTACCTCATAATTAGTACTTAGTAGTATGTTTGAACTTTGAATTGCTATTTTGTTATATAATGTTTAGATTTTGGATATGGATAGTGTGATAGTATGTTTGGGAAATTAGGAAACGCTAAAATTTGAGGACTTAAACCAAATCGAATTAAATCCGAACCAAAACCGAACCATTTTCAAATTGAACCAAAACCGAACCGAACTCTAATGTTAAACCGAATGATTTAAATTTTTTAAAACCGAAATCGAAAAAAAAAAAAAACGAACCGAAACGACCACCCCTAGTTTGGAATACCCCCATTAATTGGAAAACTCATACCTTTATTAAATAAGGTTTCATTTCCCTTTCTCATATCTTCCCCAACTATTAATAATTGTTGGAATATTTATCTTGAGCAGCCTACTCTGCAGGCTTTTTTTTTTTTTCAAAATAAAAACGTATTTATTGAACCAAAACAGAGGCCGAAGCGTTACAGACGCCTTAGCCCTAACCTCTCCTAAATAGGCTAGATGTAGCCTATCAAATAAAAGGCCCAATTGGGCTAAAAAAGAGAGGGCCTAAGCCCTGACATAAAAAGCTCAAAAATTGCCTATTCGGCTATTAGCTTCCACAGCAGCCCATTCATTTTATTTCAGCCCAACAGCCCTTTAAACCATACGGCCCACTTCTCCATAATTCATAATTCAACATCAAAATTCAGCCCATCAAATTTGCTTCAGCTATTTTAATCTCCAGTAGCACTCCACTTCATATAATCCAAATCCAAATTTATCCATCACTCTTTCTCATTCATCATACGGCAATATGAACCCATCTAAAACTTCAGTAATTCCCATTAAACATTCCAATAGCAATTTTCAATCAATTAACACCATTTTATTCTATTCCAGTGAACAGCCCCCACGCCCTTCAATTTTATTTCATTTCCAGTGACACTCATTTCCATCTATTATTCACTAATCCAATACCATGCAGCAGCCAAAATTCGAGCCCATCAGCCAAGTATTATTTCCACCATAATGCTATGATCCAATTTTCCAAGACTCCATTATTTAAACATTTAATCCATGCTCCGAACATACCTCCAGATTCATCAGATCTCCTCAAATCATTAACAAATTTGGTCCGTTTTTAATTCCAGTAGCTTCAAAGCCAAGAGCTTCCCATGACTCCAATTTCAAGAGCCATTTATTTTCCAATTCCATTTAAAATTCCACTCACGCATGCAATTTAATTCTCCTCACCCTCACTTTCATCATAGTAATCACCCATCCACTTGCACAACTTATACCCGGTACTAATTTGGTTCTTCAATCCACGGCCTAAATTTGATGTAGGATCGTACTTCTCTTTCAACGAACTTGACTCAATTTTTCTTCTAAGTATTTTGGCCGCTTCTCTTGCCCCAACTATATCATACTTTTTTTTATACCACCATGTGTTTCTAAGAATTTTTTCAATTCCTCAAACATGCAGTACAAAATGAGCTATTCGCGTCTTTACTAAATGACAATACGCGTCTTTAATAGTAAAGACGCGTATGGCGGAGACGCTGAAACTTTCCAACTTTACGCGTCTTTACTTGAAAGACTTGTAAAGTGGACAATAGGCGTCTTTACTCACAAAGTAAAGACGCCTATTATGCTTGAAAAAATAAAAAAAAATAACGATAGGCGTCTTTACCCATACTTATATTTTTTAAAAATAAATTATTTAATTCAATAGTATCCCCTATCCTGTACACAATAATCCCTGCTCAATAAAAAATTAACAACATTTATATGGTTCAAATCGTTCAACACAATATAATTAAATTGTGTAACACTAATACAACACAATATATATAATCCAACATACATAATTCTCTAACACAATATAATAATCCAAGCTAAATGTTCATAATTTTCTAACACCAACTCAATTATGAACATTTAGTTTATAATTTATAGGTGATGAACACTTATCACATACACAATGAACAAGAAAAAATGCATAAAAAAAAAAATTGGCATTTGTGAACGTATTAGCAGGATGCACAGTTCATCACGAGCCAAGGCTTGCTATATATCAACTAGAAAAGCTTCCCTTTTTATTTCTCAACACCTTCCCTAAAGAGCACTATATTTGAGTTGTAGTACTAGTTTTTCATGGTTTAAAGTTCTAACAAGCAGAGATTTCTAAATTTCAACAACATGAGTACAAATCTCCTATTAACATATTGATAATTGATAATAAAAATAAAAAGTAGAATGTCTGAGAAGATAAATTGGGTAGATTATATTACCTCATACGTAGGTATTGCCCCAAGATTTAGACAACATACAATGCTTGCATGATCCTCAGACAACTTCTTCCGCAACATCTCATACTTAGCACGGTATCTATAGATTGACTTGGCAGCGAACCTTGCAGCTTGAGCAAAATTGCTTCAAACTGTTACAAGAGTCACTTAAATATAAATTCCCATCTGGGTACCTATATATCACCAAAAAATTGCAAAGAAAACAAATATTCATATTGTGAAAAAACATGAGCATATTGCAGAAGATCCACCTTCAGGGTACTGGCTTAAATAGCTAAAATATAGTGCATAATATATAAACTAAAATCTTCACCAAATAAGTAAACAATAGACTATTTAATATATAATCTCAATAATCAGATTATGTAATCACTAGCAAGCATAACCCATGTCAAACAAATACAACTATGCAAAGCCATATATAATACATACAATATTACAACGGATCAGATTTCCAATTCTCAATAGTTAATATGTCAAAGACAAAACCCTAGCATAATCCAATTAACCTCTCACTGGTCATCTGCATAATTCACTAGCCATAAGCTAAAATGTGAAAAAAAATACACCAAACACAATAAATACAAGCAGACACTGTATATATAAAAACTGTGGGGGCTATAATCTGAGAAAAAAAATTGTAAAGAAACATTTTTAGCAGAGAAGTTTAACAATAGATAAGTAGTTTTAACTACATTATTAAGCTGTAAACCTTGTCACTAAAGCAAGAAGGCAAATTTGAGAAGAGTGTAAACAGAGGTAATCCAAAGGGCAGATTGGTGAAAAGCGCAGACCTATGCCGGAGCTGCACATGAGTTTAACATTCGTACTTGGCGAAGATAGCTAATAAACCATGTCAAATGTAACGTCTACACTTTATATAATAAGAAACTTAGAAAAAGTCAATACGTTAAAAAATGCATGCAAGAGTGCAACATCTATTTCAGAAAATCAACACCTGAGAGCAATAACTGCAAAGAAAATGATGCTTGGAGGAAAGAAGTAACAAGGGTGCTAAAAGATCATATCTTATGATTCATGATAAAATTCAAAGCACTAATCAGCCAAGTTCTTATTCAAGCTAGTGCTTTTAAAACTAAAACAGAAGCAGGAGTTGTTGGCATTACCGCGGGAAACAATGACAAACTTTGTAGCTTCTGTATCATGAAACAAATCTCGGACTTTGGCCATCCTGCTCCTTAGCTGCTGTAGATTGTCATTCTGGAGCCAAACAAAATAGAGTAAAAACAAAACAGGCAACACAGAGGCATGTGATGTTTATTAAATGGAAATATCTTGAAGCGAAGGCGGTGGTCTTGCTGAACCTGAAAGCTATTCCTTCATTTTAATACTGATTAGCTAAGAAACATGAATGATTTTGTGTATTTCATTTAAAAGGTGAGAACTGATCAGATTCCATGAATATTTCATTTATTTACTTGTTCACTCTTTTTCAGTCAATAATGTTTCTCAAACTGTAATAATGATAAGAAACACAAAGATAAAATGCAATGCATGGCTTCTCGGTAGAGAATATGGAACAACTTCAAATTAAAAATCTACCTAATCTTCACCCTTAGAGGTATAAAATGAGACCAAGTATGTATAATAATTTAATCTTAAAAAAAAATAGCTTACTTCTATCTCTTATGCAATTCACCATTATTTCCTGGTATGCTGCCAAGGAAACAAAGGAACAGAGATTGTTATCAAATTGACATATAAAATTACAGCAACCACAAATACTGCAATGAATATTGATTCTAACTTCTAAGATTACCAGAGATTGGAAATAATATATTATATTAGATAAAAATGAAGGATATCTTCTCTTCATAAATAGGATGGTTGAGCAACATCTTATTATTGTTCACAATAGACCAGACAAGCTGATGTTGTAATAGGGTGAGTAACTAACCTCTAATTTATATTGTGCAATGCTTTTTTAGTGTGGTATTCTGCTCCAGGTTCCCTAAGGCTTTACCATCTTTCGGCAGCAAGGGCTGAGATACACAAAGACTTGATCCCACATTTCTATATTAGCAGAAATGGTTCATAAAAAAATCACTTTAATATAATATTAAAAAATAAGATAGTTTAGTCAGGATAATTTTTATGCCCATGAAATAGAATATGAACTTTGAGAGTAGTGTATCTAAATATTTTATTTTCATGCTATAACTGTTTATGACTTCACAAATCACAAACAAATTCACAACCATAATACAAATTAAACAATTCTCAAATTCAATTCACAATTATAAATAATACTAACAAATACTTCAATTTTATTTAAAACACCAGCAACCAAGCTTAATGCATTCTGCAATCAAATTGCAACAAAGCAGCCAACACTACAACTCTAAAACTCAAACCAAACCTTGCAACAACTCTAAAGCCATTTTTCCTTTAAAACATAACCAAAGATTAGACAAAACCAAACACCATTTATCTATTCAAATCCCCTGCCAAACAAACCACAAGCCCCCTCCCTTCACAATCCAACAAATAACCTCATATGGCTTTTTTTTTTTTAAGCACCCTTGCTCCTCATAACAGCTTCAATTCAAAATAGCTTATTTGTAGTCTAGTCACCATATCCTAGGTAGTTGCCTTACAACCCCTAGGCCCTAGCCATGGCAGCTTCCCATTCAGCTTCTTTCTCCAAATTTTTCTCATTCTCATCACTTAAATTGGCCTCCTACACACTACCATCAGAATGTGTGTGAACATCTCCAGTCTCCACTCCCTCCTAACTCAGGTTCAGTTTCTCCAGGGATATCCTTACTAGCCTCTGACTCACCCAAATCTTCCACCACATCAAAAACATTACCCCTACCTAAATTCCCTTTAGCATGCCTTCCTTCCCTTTCCAGATCACCATCTCCCCTATCTTTACTTCTGCCCCCTTGGCCCCTACCCTTTTCTTTCCCCTTTTACCGATTTCTCAATTTCAATTCTTGCCTCAAGATCTTCCAAATTCATAGGACTTTTATTACAATGTACTGAATATTCATTAGCAATTTATAAATAAAAAATATATTATAAATAAAACTAAAAAATACATACTAATTAAATAACTTATAATATATACACAAAAATAAATAAATAATAAATAAATAAATAAAAACAAAGACGTACGCACCTGCGCTGCTGCTGCCGTACATAAATGGAGTCACGCCGAGCTGCTGCAGCCGATGCCGTCCTTCCACCGCCGTAAGCTCAGAAATGATGTAGATCTAAGTAGATCCATCGCCGTCACTCCACAGGAAGCTCAGTCCGCCATCGTCGTCACTCCGGAGCTAATATTTCCGTCATCAGAGTCGCGCCAAGGTAGTTCAGCAAGATCAACGTTAAGCTAAGCCGGAGCTGCTGCCAGGGCCGGTTTTTTGATTTGCGGGCCCTGTGCTAGTAACTAAGTGAGGCCCTATCAAAGTATAACCAAACTGCGAATTGAAGAAAAATTACAAAGAGAAAAATGCAAAAAAACCTAATTTTGAGTCAATATAATCATAAATACATATACTAACTATTAGGCTAGGATTGGACTAGGGGCCCCCAAAATTTTGGGACCCTGTGCGGTCGCACATCTTGCACGCCCTAAAATCCGGCCCTGGCTGCTGCTGCCTTGAAGTCACTCGATCGCAAGCTCACCGCCGTAGTACGTCGTTGTAGATCTACTAGCCGTCGGCGAAGCAAGAAGAAGGAAGAAGTACAGAAGCTAGAGAACGAAGCAAGAAGTGTGCGGTGAATGGTGGATGAAGAAGCTAGAAAGTTTTCTTACAAAGAATTTAATTTATGTCTTTAGGTTAAAATTATACAAGTCTGGACTAATATGTCAAGATGTGTAATACTACAATAATATTAAAATAAAAAAAGGGCAAATACTACGCGTCTTTACTAATAAAGTAAGGACGTGTAAAGTTTTCCAAATATTTACAATTATGCCACCGTTTTTTTCATTACTTTAAAAGTCTTCAGTTACAACTAAAGAAGTGTATTGCTGGATTTTTTTGGTCAATTCTCTACTAGTGATGTCATCCATTACATTCCACATTTCCTCATCCTCCTCCCAAATTTTATTCAAATCAATTGCCCATTCTTCTACATCAAATTTCTTCTTTTGCACCTCCTTTCCCACACTAGATGAGTTTCTTATGCCGTCTACCCCTCCTATCCTCCCTTCATTAGGCGTAAATGGACTCTTTGTTGGATTTGGACTAACAACATTGAGCTCAATCCCATCATACTTCCCTTTCAATATCGAGATTTTATTTACAAACAATTGATTAGGCTCCTCCACCAAGTCTTCCTTTCTTCTTTCAAATTCTTCAATCCCAAGTTCCCCATGAGCTTTTACAAAAAATGACATTACATCATGTTTAGCTCCCTCAATTATTTTTATCCCTTCCATATCCTGCCCCATTTTGCTTTTCATTTTCTCAACCCAATCCTCATATTCCATTAGCCCCTTTGAACCACTTTCCTCCTTATTTTTACATTGCCCAATCTCACCTTCATTCATTACCACTTCTGCTATTCTTTCTAAATGACCCATAGCAGCTTCTAAAATAATTTCGTCCGCCATATGGGCCAAGGTGGCCTCATCTGGCATAGGCCCAAGAGACCCAAGCCCATGACCCGGTCCAAGCCCCTCTCCAGCGCACTCCAACCCTGCATTCTCCACCGGCGTTTTACCTCCTGCGTCACCGCCAACCACCGTCACTCCCTCGTTTCTCCTTCCCTCTGCTATCTTCGGCGCCACCATACCCTCCTCCCTCTCCACCATTTGCTCCGGCGCCTCTCCCTTAGTATTCTTCCCCTTAGCTCCATCTCCATTCTCTGATTTTGCCCTCTAGCAATCCCCAATCAAATGTCCAAACCTACTGCAACACACACAGTATGCCGGCAACCTTTCTCTAATAATCGATTGCCAGAATCCCTTCACCTCCCCATTATCAGAATATACACAGGCACACAGCAGTAAGCAGAGAAGAATGAAATATTGTTGTATTGTTGTAGTGAAGACTACAAAATGAAGGATCAAGTTTTCTGGTCTGTGTACATTGCTATATATAAAGAAGGAAAAGTATAGAATGACGCATGTATCCTCCAACACCCCCTGGTAAGCTGAGCATGCAAGTCTTTGTATGCTCAGCTTAGCATGAAAGTAAGAGAAACAAGCATAATGAGATTCCTGCTCAATCAACAATGAACTCATCTACTCAACCATGGCCCTGGTATGCAGAGTACATTCTCAGGTCCACTTTCCTCAGATAAAGAGCACCAGCTACTATTCTGCGAATAGTTTCATCCTCAGAACTTCTAAGAAGAATCAGTAATGAAGACAGGCCACCAGCTTCAACTATTTTCTCCTGATTTGCTTCTTCTGCTGCTAGGTTGGCAATTACTTTTACAGCATGAATCTGCACACAAGCATCTTCAGACTCAAGTAGTGACAAAATCTTGTGTAGTCCAACTTGTCCATGGAGATAGGTGATTGCCCCTCTCTCCCCATTATTGCTATCTTTATATGGCAGATGTCTAAGTGGAGACAGAGAATCTAGAATAGAAAGCAAACTGCCATTTCCATCTCTATCAGGACTGTTTCTAATTTGACCAGCGTGCAAAGTCAGATGAGACAATTGGCTTTTCAAGATGTTCACTTCTTCTTACAACCTCCTTTTCTGACGAGTCTCTTCTTCCAGCACTTTTTGGAGGTTTACAATGTCAGAATTTCCACCTTTTAGTTCTGGTTCTGAAAACTTCATAATATGATCTTTGAGCTTGTTGGTTTCTTCTTCTGCTGCTTTTCTTATTTTAATTCCATTATGTAGCAACTTCTTCAGCTCAGTCACTTCCTCAGTACAAAACCCCTTTTGGCCCTCTCCTAAATATGTTCCACCAGCTGCAACAACCTTGACACCTTCATCAATTAGGCCTTGTGCAAGAAGAACAGATGTTGTTGTCCCTACAAAGGTTCCACCTCCAAGATCAGACACTAATATTGTTTCATTGTTTTTCTTTTCAAAGGCAGACATATTAACAGGAGCAGGCAGTGGGCCTGTAGCAATCTGGGCAGCTAAACCAGACTTAGAAAATCTCTTGTACCTATTCACAGCAGTAGGATTCATCATCTTAATCAGATCAGTTCCAACAGCAATCTTAACAGCTTTCCTCACATTGAAGTTGAGCATATGAGAAACAATCAATATGTACTCTGTACTTCCTATATTCTGGATTTTAGACTTCCTGTGGCTTTTGATTTCTGATTTATTAACTTCAGAACCCAATTTAGACTTTAGAAAGAATGAGAGATAAAAGGAGACTAATCTTAGATCAAAATCCAACTCAACAACACTCTGCTTATTTCTTGTCCCAACACTTCGTGAATCCAGAGACATAAGAGATTTGGCATAAAACCTAAATAATCTCCAAAACATAACCTGATAACATCGGAGGTTTATGGATCTGCTCCACATGCTCCAATTCTTCTTCATGGATCTGCTCCATATACTGTTGTGAAGACGGAGGATTAACGAGCTTTGTGCTCGTGCTTTCCATGGATATGTTCCAGGGACAGCGATAGCTACTGATGTAGAATTAATGAGCACTGTGCTCATGCTTTCTCCAACACTTTCCATGGATCTGCTCCAGGAACTACGGTTGAAGGTTGGAAACAAAAGATTAACGAGCTCTCTATTTGAACTATTCAAGGATCTGCTCCAATTGAAAAACGCAAATAGAGAACTAATGAGCACTTTGCTCAAACTATTCACGGAACTGCTCCATGAACTACTACTCACTATGAGGGGGGAAAGTCTGAGTAACCTTGTTGTTGATTCAGTGAAGGCGACGGATCGGAGCATCTCGTAGAATCGGTCGAGCTGTTTGCCGATCTCGAAGCGCTCCATCTTGAAGGAATCGAATTCCTTTGACAGCATTCCTAATCTGGTCCGATAACTGAATCGGAGATGATAACACCGCCCCGATTCATTTCTCTTCAATGGCCGGCGGCGGCACCGATGCTGCCATCGCTGATGAACAATCGATTGAACTCCAATCGACAGATCCTCCTTCAACTCTGTTACTCCTCTGCGGAGTAACGGTCCTCTGCGGACCGATTGTCGAAGATGAACAAGCGAATCCCGCTTCAATTCTGGTACTCCTCTACGGAGATGAACACACAGCTCATCGTGACTCACCGGTGTCGGAAGCTGCGGCGGCATGGCTCCCTCACCGGCGAGCTCTGATACCATATCAGAATATACACAGGCACACAGTAGTAAGCAGAGAAGAATGAAATATTGTTGTATTGTTGTAGTGAAGACTAAAGAATGAAGAATCAAGTTTTCTGGTCTGTGTACATTGCTATATATAAAGAAGGAAAAGTATAGAATGACGCATGTATCCTCCAACACCCATCACCATTCACAAATTCAATCCATATTTTCTCAACCAAAGGTTTCAACACATCAATTTCTAGTTTAACTTTGGCCATACTTGGTCGAGTTCGACGACTCATCGCCGAGTCTAGGGTGATCGCTCTCCCAATTGGAGCACAAACACGCGATACAGAGTCAAAATCAAATAAATAAATAGGTAAGTTTGGTAATTGAAACCATACCTGAGCCAATGGCGCATCCCCGCTTGAACACCAATCTAGAGTCCATCGTGAAAGCCAGAGTCGACAACCACCGATAGTTGATTAGCCTCTCAACCAAACCTTTCTGCGATCCTCTTCGCACTCAAATCGCAATAATACGGACCTTCGATCCAACAATCCTACTTGAATCCCTCATTCTGATCGAAGAACCTGCCTAATCGATGCCCTAATGACGTCCAGAGAGGGTCGATTTCTCGCAAATCGCCCTATAAAAGGTGATTCTCCTCCGCCTTTGTCAAATTTCCCCAATCCGCCTTCGAGAATCGCATGATCGGACCTTTCTCCTTTAGAGAATTTGATCGATCGTTTTGATTATCCCTTCCAAATGATCGATCAACTCGATCGCCCCTGAATCGCTCTTGGGGCGGGTTTTCTGGGATTTCCGGGAATAGGATGCACTCTGGCGTCAAAAAATCATCAATCCATGTCTCTGGTAGGCTCCTGGAATGCGACGCAAATCTGGACCGATCAGGAAATTTTGAAAATTCCAGCGACGTAACCGTCGCCGGAAACTGCCCGCCGGCGGCGCCACCACCGGCGCCGTCGCCGACCCTCCTCCCACTGCCATACTATGCCTGTCCAAACTCACCGTGAAAATCTCCCTTCGGCAGATTATATGTTTGGAATTGGAAGTTAAATGAATTTTCCATGAATATTCATTAATTCCCTTTGCATTTTGGGTAATTTTGGAATTTGTAATTTTGGGGGTATTTTGGTAAAGTTTAGAAAGAAGGGAGAGAGAGTTCTAGAGAGAGAATGCTCAGAACTCTGCAGGCTTATTTACTATTGCATTTAAGTCTTTGGGGAGAGGAGTAGTTTCTTGGGCAGACCTTTTATTTATTATGTCCTTCCCAATACTTGTTATCTTCATATATAATGTCTTGTAATATGTTGTTCTGAGCATGGAGTAATAACAGAAAGATGATTCAGTTTCTTTAAAAATTATTCTACATGGTATTAGAGCCACCCTCTTAGAGCCTGAAAATCTCTCTCTGACAGCCACTGTTCTGCCCATCTTCTTCAAAAATATTCTTTTCTTTTTCTGAGAGCTCTTTTGGAAAAACTAGTACTGCAACTCTCTTAAGGGAACATCGGCGACCCCGTCATCTTTTTCCGACCATCAACCTCCACCGCACGCGCCTCCACGTGCCGGCGCCTAACTCAGTTTCCGGCGACCTTTTCCGGCAAAACTTTCCAGATCATCTCCTTTCCTTGCTGCGACCCTACACCGTTTTTCTCACAATTTTCTTGTCAGTATGGCAGAAGACGAAATTATAAACAGTACCCAAAATACTATTCTCCCTGTCCAACCTAGAGTTTATGTTCCAAATCTCTCAAGGAGCATAACTATCACCAGTGAAAAACTCATTGGTTCCCAAAATTATCAAGATTGGGCATCAGCAGTTGAACTATGGTTTATGGGTCAAGGAGTTGTTGACCACCTCACTACCACAGCAGAACAAATTCAGCAGGAAAGAAACATTTGGGAGAGTGTTGATGCCCAACTCTGTAGTCTATTGTGGCAGTCTCTTGCTCCCGACCTGATTCCTATGTTCAGACCATTTAAAACCTGTTTTTCAGTATGGAAACAAGCTTAGTCACTTTATACAAATGATATCTCCCGGTTTTATTTCATTGTAAGTGAGATACTAAATATCATAAAAGTCAGAAATGTCAATGGAAAAATTTCTGGGAAAGATCCAAGGACTTATGGTTGAATTCAATAAGCTCATGCCTATTGGGGAATCACCAGAAGAGCAACTTACTCAACGTGACAAGTTCTTTGTTGTCCTTACACTTGCCAAGCTTGAACCAGAATTTGAACAAGTCCGTAATGGTATACTTGGTGCAGTGATGGAAATGTTCCAAGCACCAAAGAAATGTTCAAAAGACTTCTTCAAGTCTCTTCTATTTATAAAGAAAATACACCATCCTCAACCATTGTTGATCGCTCTACTCTTGCTACTCAAAGTCATTATAGAGGAAGAGGTCGTGGAAGTTACCGAGGGGGCAGAGGTGGAGGACGTAATTCCTCCCATTTTTGTGACTTTTGTAACAAACAAGGGCACACTCGTGAGGTTTGTTGGAAAATCCATGGAAAACCAACTACGGTTAATATAGCTCAATCTGGGAATTCAAACACTGAGGACTCAAAAGTTATCTCAAAAGCTGAGTATGCAGAATTCTTGCAATTAAAGGCTGCCAAGACAACCATTTCTCCTGGCATCTCTCACACTGCCCTTGCTTCACAATCAAACTCAGTTTGGGTCTTGGACTCTGGAGCCACTGATCACATATCTGGTAACCCTTCCTTATTTTCCCAAATTGAGTTCTCAGATTTTCTTTCATCTGTTACCTTTGGTGATGGATCAAAAGGAAAAGCTAAGGGAATTGGGAAAGTTTCCATCCATTCTTTCTCTTTATATAATGTTCTTTACATTCCCGGTTGTCCTTTCAATTTAATTTCAGTCCATCGGCTCACTCACTCTCTAAATTGCTTGGTTACTTTTTCTTCTGATTCTGTGGTTATTCAAGACCGACAGACAAGGGAGACGATTGGTACGGGGCATGAATCACGAGGACTCTATCATCTTCTAGGTTCTACTAATACCAACACAGCTTGCACTGCCACTGTTTCACCTCTCCTTAGCCATTGTCGCCTTTGTCATCCTAACATTAATAAATTAAGACAAATTGTTCCTAGCTTGTCTAATTTGAAGGAAATAGAATGTGAGTCTTGTCAACTTGGGAAACACTCAAGAGCCTCATATCCTAGTAGAATGAATAGGAGGGCTAATACACCTTTTTCTTTAGTCCACTCTGATGTTTGGGGACCATATCGTGTTTCAACCACCTTGGGGTTCTTATATTTTGTTGTTTTTATTGATGATTTCTCTCAATGTAGTTGGGTCTTCTTAATGAAAAATCGTTTTGAATTATTTGATGTGTTTCAAAAATTCTACAATGAAATTGTAAATCAATTTGGGGTATCTCTAAAGTCTTACGCAGTGTTAATGTCAGGGTATATTTTTCTGACTCCTTCACTTCTTTCTTTTCTTCACATGGAATACTTCATGAGTCTTCTTGTCCTAGGACTCCTCAACAAAATGGTGTTGCTGAGCGAAAAATTCAACATCTTGTTGAAACAGCCCGCACCTTGCTCATTCACCACAAGGTTCCTAAGACATTTTTGGGGGATGCTATTCTTCATTCTTGCTATCTTATAAATTGAATGCCTTCTTCTGTGTCGCAAGAGAAAATTCCTCTTAATCTTTTACTTCCACAGGAACCCCTCTATAAACTCCCATTACGGATCTTTGGATGTACTTGCTTTGTCCATGATACCACCCTAGGACTTGACAAACTTGATGCCAAGGCAATAAAATGTGTGTTCATTGGGTGTTCCTGTATCCAAAAAGGCTTTAGGTATTATTGCCCTAAAACTGATAAGCACTATTTTTATATTCAATTTAAATTAATTTTTATAATAAATTAGTTTTATTTATTTTACATTATATTTATTTTTAAACTTTATTTTATGGTTTTACACCAATATAATAATTATGTTAATAATTATGCTTAATAAATATTTTTGGATTAATCTTTTTCTTTATATTAAATTGTTTAATTTAACCTAACCAAATTGTTTTATTTGTTTTAATAATTCAGCACCCCAAAGTTCACCCCTTTATTTTATTATGTTTTAAGTTTCATTTTCTTTTGTTTGTTTAGTACGTAGAATAACAACAGCAACTCAACCCTCAAGAATTGCGGCGATCCACAGACTGCAGCGAGCGAATTGGATGAGTGCGACGTCTTAAGCAAGAATTATGTGAATTGCTGCCAGCCAAAGATTTTGTCCGCGAATTCCTCTTATGAACGGCCAGCATTGATCCTAAATTAATATAAATAGTGATGTTTTTCTTTTCAATAGACATCAGTCAGTTTGTACAGAAAGAATTTCATTTACATTGTAAACACTTCCTACGATGTCCTGCTGAGTTCTTATTTTTCCAATTCGAGGATTATTGAAGTTTGATTCTACAAGACCAGTAAGCTTTATTTAGTCTAAATTATTCTTTGCACTTTATTATCTATATATCTTCTGTTATATTTATTTAAATTATTGCTTGATTAATTGTTGCAATAGGGCCCATTGTTCAATTGCCAAGTTATTAAATTGCTAGTCCGAACCTTGAATCCGTAATTGTTTAAGTGTTCTGATGTTGGTAGAAAATAACACAATTTGATTATAACTGATTTTCAGTTTGTGTTATGAAGATATATAGTCTAGCTTAAATGAACCGAGCTTATGAGTTTGTTGGCTAGGATTGGTAGTCTTTCTAATTCTTTTAATGTTGTTAGTAAATTAAATCCTAAGAGCTTGTTTAGGGTTGTTTATTAGCTAGGAAAGTAATTAAAGAGCTTGTTTTAATTACCGACGAAGTAAGGAAAGACAGGTTGTTTGTAACCCCTCGGTTTTTACGACAAAGTTAAGATTCGAAAATAGCGATATAAATTTTTTTTTAAGCTATGACATTTAAGAGAAAACTATTCGGTGCTCGAAATAATTTTTCTCTTAAGGATTAATTATCGATGAGCTGCGAACTACGTACCGGTCACGAACCGAGAAATTTTAAGGATATAGATTCAGTTCGAATTTTCTAGAATTGGAATTATTAAGTATCATACGATTAAGCCTGAAATGCTAGCTAGTTCGAGGAAAATTTTAATTGGACTGTAAGGGATAAATTGTTACGGACTCTGTACCTAAATTTAGCGGATTATCGGAAAATTCCGAAAATTGGTGATTTGCGACGGGAATATTTTTACGATAATTTTGGTATTAGAATTTTCCCGAATTAAGTTATATCCCTCCGAACTTTTATCTGATTTAACCCCTAACTGGCAAAGGAGTCTTGTCCTACAAGACACACCATAAGATTGTGACAAGTGGCACCCCTTGTGTCCACATGATAATAAATAATTAATTAAATGGGAAGTGTATGGGATAAGCTAATCTAAGTTTGCACTCCAAGTCTTGCATCTCCCCCTCCATTTTCGAAAAAAATAGAAGGAAAAGAAGAGGAAGGAAACCTCATTCTTCCTCTTGGATCCAAGAACTCCATAGCTTGTTCTTCAACACAAGTTCTTCCATCCTAGGTAAGGCTTTGATTTTATTCGTTAAAAGACTAGAATCCTTTCGTAGAACTTATTGTAAGCTAAGATTCTTGGAAATATTGTCGTTATGGTGATTTTGTTTAGGATCTTCGGTGAAAGTTTGAGGGAGAAGATAGCCATCTTTCTACGGTTTAAAATCTTCTATTGAGGTAAGGATTCCCTTAAGTCGGTTCAATCGCTTGGAAATAGGCAAATGCTAGGAAAATTGCATGCTTAGAGTTTTGTTCATAAAAAAATGTGTGTTACACTTTAGATCTATAAGTTGACTCAAAAATCTTTGCTTTGATTTTTGATAAATTTGTTATGCATGTTCATAGCTATTTTATGCATGTATATGTTGTATTTATGTCCATATAAGCTTATACTTGTGGAAATAGAGAAAGGAAAATCAGGGTAGATTCTGGCGGTAACTTCCGTGAATTTTTGGGAAAAATCGTTAGAGGTGGGAGTTGTGTACCCCACGGGTGAATTAATGATTGTGTTATATGCTTGAGTTACTGAAATAAAGTGAATTTGCTTGTTGTTAGAATGTTTACAGGTCGATTGCGACTGATGGGTAATGTTATCTTGCCCTGCTATTATTGAAAAATTATTTTTGAAACCTTTGTTTATTTTCGAGTGATCATGGATATCCTTACTTAGCCGTCGCGCTAACTACACTTCATTGTGTCCTTTATTAGATGCAGTCTAGCGTGGGCCCTTGTGGCCGATGAGCTCTGAATAGGATGGGAATCGAGGTTGAAGACTACTCTATCCTAGAATAGACACCCTTGGAGGATTAGTTCCATATGTACACTCTTGGATGTTGATATGGTTTTGAGGTTGTAAGTTTAGCCTTAACGTTTGGGTATAGGAAAGATACCTGAGCGTGGCGGTAACACCCAGTTTTCTGCTGGTTAGACGCTTCCGCAATGTATTGTAATATTAGGATTTTATAATAAATCCAAGTTGTGAAAATTGGGGTGTTACATTGTTAGAGCTTGTTAATAACCATAACCAATCTAGTAAAGAGTAAAGTTAGTTTGGCTTGCAAATCAATATCTGTCTTGTTATAATTAAATTGATATTATTCCTTGGGTTGGATACTAGTTGCCTTTGACAGTTATTTTATAATTATTTCCTATTTGATATTATTTTCCATTTTATTGTTACTATTTAAGTTTCTATTCCATCTCATTATTTATTAAATCTATTTCTAAAAATAATTCTAACCAATCTCTGTGCGTACGACCTTACTCATCACTATTACAATTCATAAGAGTAAGCATTTATTATTTGTTGGTTTCGACACCCATAAAAAATCCACCGTTTCTATACCTCTTTTGATGTCACTTTTTTTGAAACTACGCCCTTTTTCTCTTCTACCTCAATTGATGAATATGACTTCTTGGGGGAACAAATTGAAGCCACAGAAGTTCTCCCTGTTCCTACCTTTACAGAGCCTGTGTCTCCCACTGTTCCTGAAAGAACTACACCAATATCAACCATTCAAGGACACAGTTCACCTTTCTTGTACACCTATTAGCGGCGCAATCGTCAAAGTTCCCAAGAAGATGGACCTTTAGTTGATTCATGTCCCACATCAACGTTTCCCAATGATATAGTCCAAAACACCACAACAAGCTCTCCCATTGCTAGTCGAATAGGTAAAAGATCCACCCGGAATCCTTATCCTATTTATAATTTCCTTACAAAAAAACGATTGTCTCCATCATATTGTGCTTTCATTACCAGTCTATCTACTGTGTCTATTCCAAAAGGTGCCAAAGAAGCATTAACTCATCCAGGATAGAAGCAAGCAATGGTTGATGAAATGGAAGCACTCTATTCTTCTTGGACTTGGGAGTTAGTTCCTTTACCCCCTGGAAAAACTGTAATTGGTTGTAGATGGGTGTATAATGTAAAGGTGGGTGCAGATGGAAATGTTAATAGACTCAAAGCCCGACTTGTTGCTAAAGGTTACACACAGGTTTTTGGCATTGACTACACAGACACTTTTTCACCAGTTGCTAAGATCACATCTTTTCGTCTCTTTCTCTCAATGGCAGCTAATCGTAACTGGTCTCTATATCAGTTGGATATCAAAAATGCCTTCTTGCATGGGGACTTGAAGAAAGAAGTGTATATGGAGCAGCCTCCTGGCTTTGTGGCTAAAACTGGAACTAATCTTGTTTGTCGCCTCAAACGGTCTCTCTATGGTTTAAAGCAATCTCCTCGTGCTTGGTTTGGGAGATTTAGTGATGTGATCCAACAATTTGGCATGATTCAAAGCAAATCTGACCACTTTGTCTTCTATAGACACCTATTTGGAAAAAGCATATATCTGGTAGTATATGTTGATGACATTGTTATCACAGGAGATGATATGGAGGGAATAAATGAACTTAAGAAACATTTGTTTCAACATTTTGAGACAAAGGATCTTGGAAAATTGAAGTATTTCCTTGGCATTGAAGTTGCCCAATCCAAACAAGGTATTTATATGTCACAACGGAAATATACTTTGGATATTCTTGAAGAAACAGGTATGACAGATAGCAAGCCAGTTGACACACCCATGGATCCGAATGTCAAACTTCTCCCAAGACAGGGGGAGCCTCTATCCGGTCCAAGTCGTTACCGAAGATTAGTGGGCAAGCTATTATACTTTACTATCACTTGTCCAGATATCTCTTTTGCTATAAGCGTTGTTAGTCAGTTTCTACAAGAGCCATGCCAAAGCCATTGGGATGCAGCTATCAGAATTTTAAGATATATGAAAAAATCTCCAGGTACAAGATTACTTTATAAAGATCATGGACATACATAAATTGTTGGCTACACAGATGCAGATTGGGCTGGATGTCCTTGGGATAGAAGATCGACATCTGGATATTGCATTCTATTTGGAGGAAATCTAGTTTCTTGGAAAAGCAAGAAACAAGATGTGGTTGCACGATCAAGCGTAGAGGTAGAATACCGAGCAATGGCACTAGGAACTTCTGAACTAATTTGGATTAGGCAACTTCTCACAGAACTCAATTTCTGTGAGCTCGGTCCTATGAAACTAGTTTGTGATAATCAGGCAGCTCTACATATTGCATCCAATCTGTTGGTCCCGGTGGTAACGGTGTGAGTCTAGAAGGGGG
>CP025651.1:15990926-16008115 GCA_003576665.1 Ipomoea trifida
TGCCCAAGGGATTAATTAACGATCGAAAGGCTTGAACGAATTTACGGGGTGTTACACTCTACCCCCCTTAAAAGGAGCTTCGTCCCCGAAGCTCAAAGCTCACGGGAACTTGAAACAGAACGATTCAAGGAAACAAAGGATTCAACGAAAGATTAAAGAGAACGATTGCTCAACTAATCCCAAACTCAAGAACATACTAGACTTCTAACATCCTAAACTCATAACTTACCCAGCCCAAACTAGCATGCAAGAACTTAAACTAACAACTCACCTAGACTACAGGGTTTCTACTACGAAGCTAACACTAACGAGAAAACTATCAACTAACCTGGGTGGCCTCCCTGAGAAGAACTGCCTGGACCGTGGTGTGGATAAGGGTAAGGATAAGGATAAGGCTGCTGATAAGGCTGCAGATACTCCGGTGGCACCTCAATGCCTAGCTTGGCCTCGATGAAGCCCAAGCGCTGGAAGCCGCGATCCACCCTCAAATCTAGGGAATCGAACCTCGCCTCAACCATACGCTGCATCTCCTGTAGCTGTCAGAGTACGAGGCCAACTGGTGGCGTAGGAGCTAAGGGATCGTGCTGCTCCTTCCTCCGGTGCTCTCGGTCATCCTCTCCCACGGGCTCTTCGTCTTCAGCTTCCTCTTCCGACTCATTGTCTCCCTCCTCATCACCTGCCTGCTCAGCCTGCTGAGGCGTGACTAGACCTCGCAGCCTCTTGTGTGGAATATGATAGCGCTCAATCAGCTCCCTGCTCTCGGCGGCTGGCATCCTACTCAGCTCGTGAGCGGTGATATACTCATTCCCCTCTACCTGAAACAGCCTAGAAAACTGCAGACTCGGCGCGTTGAACGCGCTGTGAACCGGCTGCCTTGCCAACTCCCCGGTGACATTGACCCTCTTCTTCTGGAATATCCAACTCAGAACCATCCCGTAAGGCCGGTTGCGCCTCTTGACTGTCTTGCAGAAGTCCATGTGTAAGATCATCAAACTGGGCAAATCAAACTTCACCCGATGCTTCAGGAAGTACGCAAAAGCACACTCTATGGTCGTAACCTCCCGGCTGTTGTTCCGGTTGGGCAACAAACTTTCTCCAACCAACAAGGTCAGAATCCTCTGCTCACCAGTCAGATTATGCTTATCGGGGCGAGTGTCTAAAGCAATATCCTCATTCTGCCCCAACATGTACCTCAGGTAATCCCGGAAACCCACATCCTGTGTCTCAACCCAAGCACTGCGCTCATACTCATTGACACCTCCCAACGGTAAATTAAGCAACCTAGCCAACTTGGGTGGGTCAAACGAAATCCTTACGCCCTTCACTATCGAAGTGAGCACGGGCACTTGGTTAACAGTTTTAACTTTCATGTTCTGATAGAATTGATGAACCAAATTGGGATACACAACATTCTCAATTCGCAGAAATACATCCAACAAACCCTGAAAATTCAGCATATTCACTATTTCGGGCGAAAAGTGTAGCGGGTCAAGAGCTTTACCATCAATTATGGAATAACGGATGTTGCTCGAGCCTTCTCCTTCCCCGGCTTGATTTCTTCTCGACATTTTGTTGTTGATGTTGGGTGTCGATTGTTGGCTGCCGTGGAAGGAACGACAACGATCGAAAATGCGGACCTTTGCGGAAAGTTGCGCGAAGCTGGCGTAGACGACGGAAGTCGATCGCGGACTGCGGCGGATGAGGTCTGCGGACTTCGCTGCTCTTCGCTCTGCCGTTCGTTGCTGCTGCGGGAAAAGAAAGAAGGAGCGGAGAAAGATAGCGGACGACTTAGGGTTATATTTTGCTGAAGAACGCCAAATGACGCATGTGCCCCTCTAACTTGCGGACCGAGCCAACGGGAGTCTGGAAGCCGTTGCGTTATTTTCCCTTCTTCTCGCGGAACACTTCGACGGAACGCTCTCTTCCGTTGCCTACCTCCGCACGTACACGCGGAACACCTCCACGGAGGCCCCTGTTCCGTTCCTCCCCACCGCACCGTTGCTACTACTGAGCTTCTCGAATTAAAAACAGAGACTTTGCGATAAGACCCAACAAGTCAGACTAGTCCAATGGTTTGGTCTCTCCCTCCTTAAACGTTGGGCGCGGGTTCGAGCTTCCGTATGAACATTAGCTAGGTCCTTAGGCTTCTTTTCCCTCCCTTTGCGTTTTGTTTCTTTGACTTGACTCCACGAACTTCCCAACCACTTAGTACAAGATCGAGTCTTCAAGATTTGTTGACTAAACGCATCTTAAGCTTTCTAACTAACGAGAGGTCACCTAAGGGTCACTTAACGGTTCCACTAACTATAAACTCTTAAAGAAAGACCCTAAAAGCACTTAAAACCACGTAATTAAGAGATTAGGCTCGAGGATTACCTTCTTCAAGCCCGTTTGCTTCTGCCTGGGTGCGACCCATCACGAAGATCTTTCTCTGCTGTGGCCCGGCCTGCTGCCCTCGGCCTCCACTCGGCCGGCTACCTCCACTACCCTCGGCCTCTCGGGAGGGTCGGGTCGCTGCTGGGGCTCCCTGAGCCGAGCTCGGTCTAGACTGAGGTGGTCCTCCCTTCTTGGCTGTGCACTCGTAGGCCCGATGTCCTCGCAACCCGCAGCTGTAGCACTCCACTAGCCGCCCCTCGCAGTCGCGTCCAGGGTGATCTCTCCCACAACGTCTGCAGTTGAAGTGCCGAGTACGAGCTCCATCGCCCCCTGATCCTTGCCCAAAGCTAGGGCGAGACCCACCGCTGTGGCTAGCACCACCTCGCTGAAAGCCACCTCCCACCCCGGAGCTCCCGGGTCTGTGCCTATTGGAGTCTGAAGCTCCACCCTCTGACGGCCGCTTCGAGCTGTCCTGGATCCCTCGTCGGATGGTCAGCACACGGTAATGGTCAGCGGCGCTGCTGTAGGCCTCACTCAGCGTCTGAAACTTGAACACGACTAAGGCCATACGCGTATCCAAGTTCAACCCAGCCACGAACCGCTCAATCCGGGTCTCCTCGGTCGGGGCTAACGTCGGCGCGAAACGGGCCAACTCCAGGAAGCGTCGATGATACTCCTGCACAGTCCTCGTCCCCTGCTTGAGGTGTAGGAACTCCTCCTGCATCGCTGCCTTCACGTGAGCTGGATAGAAGCGAGCTATCAGTCGATCCTTGAAGGTCTCCCACCCGAAGTCGGGCTCCTGTCGCATCGCTGGGCCGCCGTGGACCCACCAGAGATCAGCCTCCTCCTTCAGGTAAAAACTCGCCATCTCCACCTGGCGACCCGGTGGGCACTCTACCACCTCCAGAATCTTGTCGAGCGCCCGGATCCACTCCTCAAGGATCACGGGATCCTCCTCTCCAGCGAAGAAGGGTGGGTGCTGCCCTGCCACCCTCCGAACCAGGTCCGGCTGCCCGCGCTGGTTGTTCTGAACCATCGCGTTCCCCAAGAGCTGTGTAATCTGCATCAGCTGCTGGAGGTTCTGCATCAGCTGCTCTGCGTAGGGCACCTCCGGGTAGTCCTCTCGTCATCGTGGCGGCACCATGATCGCTAGAAGGGGGAGATACTAACAGAAAGCGAGTAGAACTGCTAACGGCCTTAACCAAACACGCAAGAAAGAAAGTGAGTACGAGCTCACAACAGGCAAACAACAAACAACCTACAAACATAAAACAAAAGCAAGTAAACGAGTCCTCACCGCGCGGCCTAGAATTCACACATCCTAGGATTCTCAAGCATCTTAATTGCTACTGATCAAGTCCTAGAGTCTCAGATTACAACCCTAGGATCTCTACTTAGACCTCAACACAGGCTCTGATACCAACTGTGACACCCCAACCTCACACAAGCTGAGATAGATAAATCTCAACACAACGGCTGCCTAACTCAACCAACAACATAACAAAGCGGAAGCGAATTTAAAACTTAAGGGCGTCATGCCACATCTAGGTAGAAAACACAGCCTAGATGCACAGGCTAACCATAAGAAACGAACTAACTGTCATGCATAAATAATATAAATCCTCAATTCATGTTTAACAAGAACCAAATACTAGTCAAGAGTATAATATCTCAAAAGGCACATAGGCCCAAAACCAATGTCTAAACATCATAAAACTAAGTCTAAGCGTCCTCATAGATCAGCTCTAACGCGCTCGCGCTCAGACTTAATCCATACCTGGAAAACACGCAAAGAACCATTAGCAAAAGACTGCTAAGTAACCACCATTCACACCCGCAAGGAGATATAGATATACATAAGCTTGTAAATAGGTTTACACACCCATATAGAATATAAACACCAACAAACTGTTCAATAGTTCAAAACAGATACTCAACAACAATAAGCTGAACGAATCATAAACCAAGACTCAGTCAAACAAAGCCAATATCCAACAACGAAAGCATAATACAACAACGAACCATAACCGAGATACTAACTGAACAACAATCCAAAAGGAACCAACCAACCTCAACGAGAACAACAAGATATCAGCCGAATAACACAAAGGACTCACAACAACCAACCAAGAAAGAATCCCAACTCCAACCTCCAAACCCTCAAACCAACCATCATGCCAAGTCAATCACATAGTCAGAAGTCAAAAGTCAAGAGTCAGAACCCGGAAATCCGGTACACAGAGGTGATGAGCCCAATCACAGGGACCGAAGTCCAATCACAGGGACCGTAGTCCAATCACAGGGACCGAAAGTCCAATCACAGGGACCTAAGTCCAATCACAGGGGTAATCAACCCAATCACAGGGACCGAAGTCCAAAGTCAGAAGTCAATAGTCAATAGTAGCACAGTCAAACCAACCAACAACCTCCAACGATACCAACAAATCCACCATCACAAGCTCATACTCCAAACTCATCCCAAAACAACCAAACAAAGTGTTCATCTCAACTATGAACACAAACCAACTCCCAGGTAATGAATTCAAGGAATTAAATAAACCAAGAGTCCAAAAAGAGGAATCAAAGACAAGAATCAATGCTTCAAGATATGGTATAAAATACCCAATAAACGACATGAATAAATGCTCCAAAGACATGGTAAAATACCCAACAAAACAATCCAACAATAATCAAAAACAAAGGAGAAACAACAGACAACAACAACAAAGAACTGCTCTCTGGAAACTATTTCCCAGGAGCCTTGCGGAACCACTCAACGGATCGCACCCTTCCGCCGACCTCCTCCGCAAGAAGGATACGGCCTCCCTCAACGGGTCAGCCTCCTCCGCCCACTCCTACCGCTGCCACCTTGCGGATCACTTAGGCGGATTACATTATGCCGCCGCAGGTCTCCGCAAGGCCAAACCCAATCCCAGAATCAGTTTCTGCTCTCAGACACGCAAGATCATTTCTAGAATACAAAATCAGACCCAAATACACCAACATTTCATCAAATTAGAGGCCAAAAATATGGAAATCCAAACCTTCAATGATCATAACAAATACTAGGCAAAAGATCAAGATGAAATCCAACAAATACAACCAAAAATAGGGCTAAACACCAAGAAATTTCAGGATTTCCAACACCAAGAATATCATATAGAATAGGAGTGTAGAAATAGATTTTGATGGACATAGTGGTTACCTCAAAGAGCTTTCTCATATCCAATCAAGCCTCAAGCAAGCTCACAAAGCCCACCACCTTCTTGATCATCTTTTACCCAAAGAACCCCAAAAGAACATACATAAGAATATGCAAAAAGACTAACAAAACCATAAAATGCAAGGTAGATTCTTAGCTAGATGCACTTACCCAATTCTAGACAAGCTTAAAGGAGCAATCTTGACTTGAAAACTTGTAAGAGAAATGAAGATAATTTTTGGATGATTTTAGATGGGAAATGGCGTGTGAAATGAGTGTAGGGAGGAGAGTGAGTGAAAACCTTTAGGGGTTTTTGATCTTCAATATATATACTAAGATACATATAATGTATTAGGGTGAAAGACTTTAATATGGAATTGGCTTAAGTTACATATATTATAATAGCTACAAGAATTAAATATATACAAGACTAATAAGTTGGTCTAATGAATTCATCCCTTACAATTAAATATATGAATTAGAACAAAGAAGCCCACAAGATGTCTTAAGGACATTATATTGATATATAATCAAGAAATTGGGCCATGTATGAATATTTTAATTACAAGAATTGTAAGGATCCAAATTGAATAAAATCTCTTACAAGAATAAAGTCAATTAATTGGGCTCTTGATTAGAATAAATAAATTAGGCTCAAGGAATATATATATATATATATATATATATATATATATATATATATATATATATATATATATATATATGTAACACCCCGTAAATTCGTTCAAGCCTTTCGATCGTTAATTAATCCCTTGGGCAATTTAATTATTTTAATTGGGCTAGTTCTTTCAATTTAATATATATATATATATATATATATATATATATAGAGGTCCCAAATAAGGTGAGAACCATATCCTAGGTAAGAACCTGCGGACAAATCCACACCACTGATTTAGTGAATTTGACGGTTCAAAATAAATAAAACTTTGTAATATATATGAAAAAGACCTCGTTCATTTTAATTTTTTTTAATATTTATGAAAATGGCCCGCCTATTTTCCACTTGATTTCACATCCATCAGATTTTGCAGATGAATGATTTGGATTTGTCCACACGTTCAATTCTGACCTAGGGATTGGTTCTCATATGATTAGGATTTTATGTTATTATTATTATTTTATATGTATATAGGGTCATAATCAAGTGTGACTGCCCCTTAACGTGCGGTCAGTGAAGCCGCACAACTATGTATAAAAATATACACCACTCAATGTTATAAAATGCACCACACAAATATACATCATTAGGTACGCATCACCAAATATACAGATTACAGCACATAGAGGTGAGCAAATGGTCAGTCGGTTACATAACCGTAATCGACCGAATAACCGACATTGATTTTTGACCCTCATAACCGACCGAAGGTGGTTCTATGACCGACCGTCGATTTCGGTCGGTTACCAAATGACATTGCGATTTTGCGTAGGGTCGAGCTTGTCAAAAGATGTGTGTTAAAACGGAAAGTCGGTGACTCCCCGAGTGTCGGTCTCGAAGGAAGGACGTGGAGGTGTGTCAAATGTTCGGGAGTTTACTTGATTGAGTCATGCGGGGGATTCGAGTGAGGTGAGGGGTGAATCGTGAGTAAAGGGAGTTCATGAGGTTTGGTTTGAGTGCAAAAAAGTAGTAAAGTAAGAGATTTTGAAAATATGTAAAAGGGGTAGGGATTGGATAGTGTTCATCTATGTTGCATCTTGGTGTGTCTAAGGTAATGGATAAACAATACAAGGATGTTGGCTATTCAAGAGTGTGTGTTCTTAGTCATTTTCCACATTTGTGTACTAAGGCTTCTTTGGCTTAGGAGTGCCTTCAAGCATCCAAAGCTCTAAGAGGAATTTTATCAAACACTTGAGCTACATACTATCCTACTATTCTTAAGAAGTCCATAGGATCTATGATTGCTTCAAAGCTTCAAATCCTAACTCTAATCAAAGACATGAAAGAGTTAAGAGCTCAATCTCTCATCTAGATTGGCCAAATCCAAACAAGATCTCATCAAAACAACAATCAATAGACAAGAATAGAGAATCCAACAATCTAAGCATATAGATCCAAAAATAGATATAAGATCATCACACTAGCAACATATCTTCACACAATCCAAATCCCTAGATTAAACTAGCCACTCATGATATGAAATTCAAGACAAAAGCTAATTTAATCCAAGAACAAGATAGTAAAATATAATAGAAATGTAATAGAGGTCACCTAGAATGAAGTAATCCTTCAATCCAAGCTTGTTGTCTTCTACAATGGAGATTTTCCGACACTACTCCTAAAAATAATCTATAAAAATGGAAAGAGAAGTTCTAAAATATGAAATAGCAAAAACCTCCCTCTGAAAACCTATCAAAGAAGTTTAAATAGTCTCCGAAAAGCAACCCTAGCAACTTCTTGGATGATTAAACCATTCTTCATAACATCTCCGGTGCCCATGGTTCGTCCACTTGAGTTCCCACCGAAGACTACTTTAGGACCATTCTTCGCTTTATAATTGCTCAATTCTGATTTATCTCCAGTCATGTGTCTTGAGCAACCGCTATCTACATACCAGATGGTCCTGTTTCCCTGCATTCAAAGATTAGGTGTTTTTAGGTACCCATACCTTCTTAGGTCCTTGACGGTTAGCGGTGAGCTTGGGCATCCATGCGTACCTAGAACTCGTAAGGTTCATCCTCGTTCCCCGATACCCGTTAAACACGCGATAATCATACGGGATAGCATAGTAGGCTTGAGGTGACTTCGGTGAATAAAACTTTTGAGGAGGAGGTGTTGGTTTATTCGTGTTAACTCTAGCGTATGAGGTCTGTTTATGTCTATGATGGAGCAGAAACTTTGCTCTTGTCATTGGTTCATAATCCATAAGCCAGTCCTCATCACTAGGGTATTGTGTGCCTTCTCCACCTCTATGCTTGCTAGGGAACTTTTTGAAATTCTTGACATTACTCGGGTAAGAATTCGGTCTTCCCTGAGGCATACCCTTGTGTTGCCTCTGTGAGTAATGTTGCCTCTTATTGCCTTGGAATTTCCCTTTAGATTGGTTATTCCCAAGTGGTTGACCATTTGCGATATGACCATGATGGTTCAGTACGCGAGGTCTATACCGAGGGGTCTGATGACTTCTCGGGTTACCGTTTTGGAAATTCCCTCTCATAGGTTCCACAATTCGTGTTTCAGTCGAATCATTAGATCGACTCGTTGATTGTGGTTCTATTCCATTTATGGCGTTAATCACTGGCTCAAGATTTTCAGTTTGTCCTTGGACAAAGACAGAACTTAAACCTCCACTAGTAGAAAGATCAGTTGGTCGTGTTACGAGAACATGTTGATAAGAGCTGGAGCTATAACCGAGTCTGGTTCTACTCCCTGGTGGTCTTTGATCATCTACCATTCGATCCATTAATCTGGATGAATTTGTAAATGTCGCAAGCACCGCACGCAAATTTTGCTCTCTATCATCCTTCGCTTTACACTCTTCCTCAAGAAGATGAACTTGCTTCTCAAGCTGGCTTATAGATTCAAGCATCTCAGCATTTTTGGACCTTAAGTCCTCAAGATCTTGTCTTTCTGCCAATAGCTTGGCATTCTTTTCTTTGAGCTTGAAGTGTGAATCCTCAATACCATCAAAACTCTTCATCATTCTTTCGAATGCTTCCCTAGGGTTTTCATGATATGTGGATTCGGAACTGTAATTAGAAGAGTGGTTATGTGAAGTTACCTCTTCTTCATCTGCCATAAGGCACAGCTCTTCATCTGAGTCTTCTTGACTGAAGAGACACAGTAGTTTGATGATTCTCCAACTTGAAATTCATGTGATTATCTTCTTTGATCAACTTCTTAATCACACAAGAACTTCTAATGAAATCTAAATATCACTTGTAAGCTTATGAATATCACACTGAAAGTTTTTCACTTGATAGACAATATTTCACGCATTTCAACCTCGTCAAAGTGAGATGGGACAAGGGTATTTATAGGTGGAATTTCAGATCCGTTAGAGGGAAAATGAAATTCAAAACCTGTTGTCCAGTGTGTAATATCCAATGGGTAGTGTTCTCATCTTTTTCAGAATGTCAGTACTTTCTAGCCGTTTGTCCACTTTTGTGCAAGGACAATTTGTCTTTTGTCTCTCAAAAAGGTGACAATCATTAAATGCTCCTTGGGATCGTTGCATAGGACCCAAAATGACATTCAGTTGTACCAATTCTCAAGGCAGTAGATAAGACAACTTATCAGAGAATGTCTTTGCCTTGGTTGTGAGAGAGAATGATTGACCTTATCATTTCTCTTAAACTCCTCGAGTCAATCACACTCTTGATTGCTCGGTCATAAAAGCTTCAACCTAAGATTTCAGTCTTCGGTTCTTCAAGTCTTCGTAACTTCAAAACTTCAACCCCTCGGATGGTTCACTCTTCGGTTGAAGTCTTCACTTCTTCGGTATATAAGACTCAGATCCTTAGAGATCGGATAATACTAAGGATTCGGTTACCCTGTAAGACTAAGATACAAAGCATAAACCTATTCTAAGGACTTAGACAAAAGTTAGGGGTCTCCTCGGATAGTTGGTATCATCAAAATCAACGACTCGGGGTTCTTAACAATTTTCCCCTTTTTGATGATGCCAACACCCTAAGTTCATTCTATTCGACTTTCTTCATCCTCAAAAAGATTTTCATTAAGTGTGCCAGAATAGTTGAAGTTTTACATAAGAAAACGAGGAGTGAAAACAAAACTAGATAACACACATACGCTGATCCCAAATGAGAGAAGACTTTTATTCAAAAGGGAGTTTCATACATCATTACAAAAAGCAAAACTGACAAACTTAAAATGAAAGAAATTCTTCTTATTTTGAGCTTTCACTAGTCTTCTTCTTCTTCTCTTTTTCCCAAATTCTGTGCTCCTTGAGTTGGATCATATCGTTGATTTCTTTCCTTGCTTTCACAGTGTCGAGTCCATCAATCTTGAAAGCATATTTTCTGTGTAGATTCAGCATCAGATAGTTTTGGACAACTTCGCCAAGATTTTCTCCTTTTATAACTCCCCAGTCCCACCAGTTTATCAGTTCGGGAGCATTCATTCCATCGGAGAAACTTTGTTGCATGGCAGTCAGGATTTGGGCAATGCCATTCATTTTGGTTCGACCCTCAGCTGCTTTAGTTATCTTGTTTGCTTCTTCAAGTTCCTTTACAATTTTCTCGAATCTTTTCTGTTCTTCTTGCTGAATTCGGAAGATCTCTTCGTCTTTTTTCCTTTGCTCAAAGATTCTTTCATTATGATCTCTTAAGAAGATCATTCTGTCCATGGGTTTCTTGTTGTTCCAGAAGGGTGGGATGTTGCATTCTTCATATTTCTTTCCAGATCCTTCTTTGTATGGAACGTATTCAATCAGTTCTCCATTAACTCTTCGAGTCATTTGCTTCGTTTCTTTGCCTTGTTTCTTTTGCCTTTTAGAACTCGGTTCACCACTTGTAGGTTTATCTTGCGTTCTCTTCGGAGATGGTGAAGGATATGGAGTTTTTCTAAGATTCAGGATGGTCTTTCTTTGTCGTGAAATATCATCATTATCCTGATCGTCATTCCTTAGGGCAATTTCCTTTCCTTTGCAAGTGTTCGGAGGTGTTCCTTTCATTTCTTCCCCCTTGTTGGCATCATTGACTTCCATGAGAATATTCACCTTGTTACTCAGATGATTGATGCAAACTTACAATTCTTTAAGAGTCCACTCGAACTCACAGACAAGGGATGCTGTTGCATCTTGATTTCCAGAGACAGTTTCAAGCTTTGAACAGGATAGGTCGAGACGCTCCTTAATAAAGGCATGCTTCGTAACCAGATCACGCTCTATTTTCGTGATTTCAGTTACCGATTCCTTCAAAGATCCAAGAGAAATGAGATTCTCAGAGAATGCATTGTCGATCTTTTTCTCAATAGCAGTAAGTCTTTCATCGGTGGTAGACTTAGAGGACTTCTTCTTCTTCCTTCTTACATCCTTCTTGATTTTAGTGATGGACTCATTAAGAGATTTGAACTGCGCATCTTGACTCCTCGCTAATCCCTGTATGGCATTCAACAGAGAAGTGAAAGCAGAAGAGGTATCAAGGATTACCTCAGAAGAGTCCGAGCTCTTGGATGCGTCAGCAGATGGACCATGACTGTCCTTGGAAGGTGCTTCCATGTTTTCACTTTGAACCAAGACGAGTTCTGTCCTTCAGCAGGTTTCAAACCACTAGATCCGTCGATCGGAGAGGGTAAGTTTTCGGGGCTGGCACTTTTGGATGCTTCCAGATTTCCATCAGAAGTGTAGTCCGGAAAAACTTCTATCTCAACATCAACTAGATTTAGATCTGATGTCATCATCTTTTCATCAAGTAGCTGCAAGCCATCATGATTCGCACCTCAAGACGCTTCCATGGTTTGATCTCGGGCTGAACTAGGACTTAGCAGGATCTGTGCTTCCAAGGATTCGGTGGGAGCAGACCTCGGCTCATCGGTATGGTGCTGATTAGAATCATCATTGGCACGAGTTATCTGTTCACCAGTATTTGAAATGTTAACAGCTCGGGAAGAAGGAACATTACTTCCAGATGGGTCATCGTTGTCATCATCATCATCATCCTTCTTATGATGTTGATCACGACATCCTTGATTTGGATTAGAATCCGAATCCTCAGCATCATCTTCATCTTGTTGACGACTCGTCCCAACATCGGGTCTAAGATCTCTTATCTCTGTTTGTGCTCGAGAGATGTTGTGGATTTTGGCAATCTGCATGTCTTCTAACATAAGGCGTTCCCGAGGAGTTCGGTAGCAAACATTCAAATCCACAGATTTGCCAAACTGAGTTGTTCTTCCTTGTAGTTTTTCAGCAAAAACTCTTTCAATTTCATCAGGTCTGGTGACATCAAAGACTAATCGTGTGCCCATCCAGTCTAGTGCCCATTCTTCTTCTTCGGCCATTTCGCTGATTGTACTCGCAATAACTCGAAGACTTGACATCCGCCACCTCTGCCAGTTATAAACACGAGCGAGTTCTTGTCTCAAAATTTCTTCATGAGATGGTAAGGTAGTGAATGCTTCGGCAGGAGGCATTTCATTCTCAAATTCCTCATATGCCAACTGTTGAGCCAAGACTTCATCGGCGTTGATATGTTGAGTGATATGATCTGGACGAAGGGTGAGCTGCTGAAAGGACTCGGGTATTTCAGATTCGGTTGTTTCAGATGAGATTTCCTCAATCCGAACAGTTGACACTCGTGGCCATTGCAAAAAGATGTGTCTGTAGACATAATCAAGAGCGAGCATGATGCGGGCCATGGGAGGAGACATATGTTCTGAGATCTGCTTCCGAACTATTCCAGACATCGGTCGAAAGGAGTGATATGAGGCATCAGCATCTTCCCCCTCAGAATCTTCCTCTATCATCGTAGATTCAGAATCTGACTCATTTTTATTGCGTGGCAAGGTGATTGCCAGATGTTGTGCCCTAGGCATGGGACCAATGGGACTTTCAGGTTCAGCAAGTAATGGTTCGGGAGGTGGTACCGATTCTGAAACAGGTTGTGCAGAAATAGATTCGGTTTGAGTAGATTTCGGTTTCATTAGCCTAGTAAGAGGCGTATGATCTTCCTCATCACTGTCTTCCCTGGAGAGATCAAGAGGAGGAGGGAGAACTCGGTGACAATCTTCAAGTTGAGCTTCCCTCGGTTCCTCTTCGGCTGGTAAAACAGCAGTGGATTGATTTTCATGTTCCTCTTCAACTTCTTCAAACTGATCTGTCCTTTGTTTCTTTTTCGGACGTTTAAGTTGTTTTGCCTTCCTCTTTTTGGTGATTTCTTTTGATGCCTTTGCCTCTTCCTCATGTGAGGATTCGGCCTGCTTCCCTTCAAATTTGCGACTTTCAGAGACTTCGGTGAGATCCTTCTCAGCCGAACCCTTAGAACGTTTAGATTTGTGCTTCTTTAATTTCTTTTTCTGGGCAGCTTCCAAACTTCCTGCCTTGCGCTTTTTAGAGGACTTCTCAGGCTCTTCCTCAGATGAAGATTCGGTGCGTTTTGAGGATTCAGCATGTTTGGAGGTTTTGGGTTTTGATGGCTCGGGTTGTGTCTTTGGTTGGTGTGTGAAGCCTTCCGAACCATGACCTTTAGCCATCTTAGGTTCCCCCTGTCCAACTGAGCTTTTGGACGATTTGGATTTTGATTTCTTCTGTTCCTTTCTCAAGGCAGCTTCCAGTTCATCTTCCTTTCTCTTGAGGTAATTAGGAGGTTTTGAGGTCATGTTATAATGAGTTCTATGTGAGGCAGTTCCAATGCGCAACTTCACATTCTTATCTTTCAGAATAGCACTGAGCATGAACCCATAGCCAAGAACTTTGACAATCCATCTGGTTGTAGGACTAGCACCTGTTTGAATATTTTCCACTAAAAAGGCAAATATAACCCTTGACCAATCAACAGGGTAATTTTCCAGAAGTGCACACAACATCCGCATCTTCTTTTCAGATATATCATCAGTCCTAGATTGTTTGCTTTCAACAATCTTATTCAGGATGTCTACGACAAATTCATAGTCCAGTTTCAGCATCTTTTTCTTCAAAATAGATGGAAAGGATGAGGGTTGAGAATGACCCTTCATCTTTTTCCACATTTTCTTTCTGCTATACTTCTTCTCAGAGAAGTCTGGATGGAAGCCATCCCCACAGATAGGAAAATCAAAAACTCTCCTAATGTCTTCATGAGTAACCACAACCTCAGTACCATTAACTACTAAGTGAATTTCATGAGTGCCATCAACCGTTTGTACTTCAGCATTAATGTAGAACTGTGTTACGTCAATAGGATACCAAGCTTTATGTTTAAAAGTAACAAACTTGTAAAGATTACCGTCCTCAAGACACTTAACCACGTGATTTCCAAAATCTTTGTCAAGCACATTGTCAAGGAAGCCGTTGACATCGAGCATCGAACCGGCCTTAACCATGCAATGGTTAGACTTCTGACCTTTAACAGTGGTGGAGAAGAACTTGAAAACTTCCACATCTTCACATGGATGGGTTATGATCTGTGGTGGTCTAAAATGTTCTTGAGTGGCCGTTGTCTTTTCCGGCGAGGGTGAGGGTTTTGGCGGTGGAGCATGAGTATCAGCGACCTCATCGGAAGAGGAACTTGAACTTTCAGACGAAGAACTTGATCTTGATGACGACATGATTTCAAGTTTTGGTGTTTTTGGAGAGGTTTTACGGTTTTGAGGGTAACGGTGCTTTTGGGAGGGTAAAAGGTGAAAAGTGAAAGATATGAGTGATTATATATGGTGAGAGATAGTGGATCGGGTGGATCGGGTCATTTTTTAGAAAGTGGAGCGAATTTATGAGCATGAGACAAAAACACTTAAATGTCCTTTAATGAGGGGGCAAAAATGGCATAAAGCCATAGACGTGGTTTGTACTGATAAGGGTATTTTCCCATAAGATGAAATAGCCATTTAATGAAGAGAGAGAAAAGCACTCATTTTACCATCACATCTTTGATGGCCCGTCCTTTCATGTCAGACGGTTCAGAGAAGTTGGAGCGCATGCTTCGGCATTTTCTGCGAATAGGGCATTGACACGTGTATCACCACGATCCCACGTTCTCAAGTTGAACGGTCATTAGAAGATTTGCCCAAGAGGCTTGTTCAACACGATACATTTGTAACCCTTCGATCATCAGTAGTGCATAGGAACTTTTAAAGGTCAGGGATTCGGTAGCTCAATCCTTCGGTCAGTATGAGTTCAGTTATCACCATATGCTCTGTGCTTTATCAGTCTTCGGTACTGATAGTGTTTCAGCCATTGAGTTTGTCATTCTTCGGTAAGATTTAATACTTCGGAAAAGAGAACGACAGACTACGCAAACAAGAAATAGTTCCATTCATTCAAAAGATAACATGTGACATCCAAGATAACATACTAGAGTGACCAACCCAACCCTGATTTTATTACAAGGCGTGACAACTACTTTCTTGCCTTGCCTTTGCCCTTATTCTTCGCATGTCTACTATTAGCAGTAGACATAAAGCTTTGTCCTTGGCTGCTCTCGGTTGTAGGAGGGCTTGGAGCAGGTAGAGCACTTGGGGCAGCGTCAGGAATCCAAGATGGAGCCATAGGTCCATAACCAGGTTCATTCTCAAGTACCGAGGACTTGTCAGATACATCGTCTAGCTCAAGCATCGCAAGGTAGCGGAGATAGTCCTCGTCATAGTCTGCATTTACTGGCTGGTTTGGAGCCTGATTTTGTTGATACCATCCTTGGATGTCATTCCAGGCAGCATCTCTAGTATTGTTCATGGAGGGTGAAGGAGTTGGCCTTGGCACAAGGTCTGGATCCGGCCAGTGGGGTTCCTCGTCAGGTGGAGCTAAACCTCCAGAGTAGAAGCCTGGGACAGACATGGTTGGTGGCTTGGGCACGTAATCCTCAGAGTCTGAATCAAAGAGTTCTAAAGGATGTGCAGATGTGTCCCCTTAAAGAGGTTCTCCCTTTTCTTCCCTCATTTTGTTGAGTTTGCTAGTACCTTCCTTCAACAGAAGTCGAAAAGAGAACCTTTTCTTTACAAGTTTCTCTTCAGAACATGCCTTCTTGCCTTTTCCCTTATCCATTCCTGCAAAGTAGAAAACAACACAAAGGATGAGGTGTTAGGGTACCTCTCCCTTCCTCGGTTGTGATCTATTTATAGCGAGATTGTGGCACTCTGATTGGCTGAGATCCATTTGACGTGACCAATCAAAGTTGCAACCGTCCAAGAGTATTGAGTTTATCCATTAATGTGAATCCGTGAACTTCTGATTCTGATGTGCATTAATTTCAAGATGTCATAACTGATTTGTCTCTTCAGTTTTGGATCGATTCATTTCTCTCTTCATCAATTCATCTCTATCATACCGAGCTCATGCCTCAAGGTAGAGAATCTTGCTTCGGCAAGCGGTTTTGTGAGAATATCCGCAAGCTGGTCTTCGATATTCACATACTCAAGTTTGATATCCTTTTTCTCCACATGATCTCGAATGAAGTGATATTTTATATCAATATGCTTGGTTCTTGAGTGCAATACAGGATTTTGAGTTATGGCGATAGCACTTGTGTTGTCACACATAATGCTTACTTCTTTGGCAGATACACCATAGTCTTTGAGTTGTTGCATCATCCACAGTATTTGTGCACTCAAATGACTTTCCTTCGGATTGGCTTGAAACCGAGCACATACTCCTACAGCAAACGATATGTCTGGTCGACTAACCGTAAGATATAGTAGAGAACCGATGATTCCTCTATACTTCGTCTGATCCACATCCTTCCCTTCGTTATCGATATCCATACGTAACGAAGTGTTCATGGGTATTTTCACCGAGGACTTCCCATCAACTCCAAATTTCTTTATGAGATCCTTGGTGTATTTTGCTTGATTTATAAAAATCACATTTCGTTCTTGTTTGACTTTGTAACACCCCGTAAATTCGTTCAAGCCTTTCGAACCGTTAATTAATTCCTTGGGCAATTTAATTAATTTCTAATTGGGCTAATCCTTTCAATTTAATATATATATATATACTTA
>CP025651.1:16020981-16058932 GCA_003576665.1 Ipomoea trifida
GGCGCGTCCACTGCGATAAATGCTTCCAGACTTCAACTTCAGAGAGGGTTCTGATGGACGCCCGGGTGGACGCGCGCGTCCACTGCGCGTCCACAGCAGACTGCTGCACAGACTTCAAACTTCAGAGAGCGAAAATTGGACGCAGGGTGGGCTTGGTGGACGCGCGTTGGACGCGCGTCCACTGGGGCGTCCACTGGCGTCACTGGTGTCCATGGTATATTTCGCGCTCCAACTTCGACTCATGAATCCTTCTTCGAAATCTAGCCATTTTATGCCTTTTTGCCCATCTTTTTACCTACAAAATGATTAACCAAGTGTGGAACGGGGTCCAATGGCAATATGAAGCATTCTAACGCAATAAATGGGCAAATCAAACACAAAAGCTATGAATTGTGCACTAGATGATCCGATAATAACCTTATAAAGATGGCATCTTTTGCACTTATCAACAGCCAACTTTGCCATTACACATCTCCAAGCCAGAACCAATTGATCTCTCCATGCAAATTTTCTCTTGCGTGGAAGTCTAGCAACATACCATCTCACATTACACCAAAAGTTTTTAGCCCACCATTTTTCCCATTCAGAACAAACTACACTCATCCACAGCCAGTTATTGTGACACCCCAACCTCACATAGGCTGAGATAGCTAAAACTTAACATAAAGCTGCCCATCTCAACACAAACAAACATAGCGGAAGCGAATTTAAAACTAAGGGCGTCATGCCACATCTAGGTATAATCACAGCCTAGATGCACAGGCTAAACACAAGAATAACTAAACTGTCATCTCATAAAACTGAATAATAATAATCCTCAAAGTATAAAATCCATAAAACATCCAAACGGAACCAAGAACTAATCAAGAGTATATCATAATATCTCAAGGCACACAGGCCCAAAAACAACATCTAAACAAGGAGACTAAGCTACGCATCCTCAAAAAGAGAGAACTCTAGCGCGCTCCGTAGACTACTCCATACCTGGAAAACACACAAAGAACCATTAGCAAAAGAATGCTAAGCAACCACCATTCACACCCGCAAGAGTATAGATATAAGTAAGTTGTAAATAGGTTTACACACCCATATAGAATATAAACCCAACGAACTGTGCAATAGTTCAAAACAGATACTCAACAAGATAACTGAAGAATCAAAACCAAAACTCATTCAAGTAAAGCCGAAATCCAAAGAGAAGATAAGACAACAACGAATCAAACTCCAAGGTACTAATAAGAATAACAAGCATAAGAAAACAACAAATCAATGAATAACAAGAGACTCATACTCAAGAACCGAAAGGAAACCCAACAACAACTAAGCATCATACCAACCCTCAAACCCAAAGGCAAAGCTCACTCACAGGGTAATGAACCCAATCACAGGGGTAAACCCAATCACAGGGACCGAAGTCCAATCACAGGGGTGAATCGACCCAATCACAGGGGTAGAACCCAATCACAGGGGTAACCCAATCACAGGGGAGCCAATCACAGGGACCTAAGTCCAATCACAGGGGTTACCCAATCACAGGGGTAATGACCAATCACAGGGGTAATGAACCCGAAAACAACAATAATAGCAAACAGTCATCCACACTCCAGATACAACAACCAACAACCATACTCCGAAATCATCCCAAAACAACCAAACAAAGTGTTCATCTCATCTATGAACACAACAAACTCCCAGGAAGAAGATATCAAGAATCAATAGACCAAAGGGACAAAAGGGGAAACTAAAGACATGAATAATCTCCAAGAAAAGGAAAAATATCCAACAAAAGCATGGATAAATACTCCAAAAGCATGGAAAATACCCAACAAGACAACAACATAATCTCAGAAACAAAGGAGAAACAACAGACAACAACACACAAACAGTCCTGGATCGAATTCCAGGCTTGCGGAACACACAACGGTCCACCTCCGCCGCACCCTCCGCAGAGGAGCGGCCCCCACGGACACCCCCCGCACACCTCCGCCTTGGCCTTGCGGAATCCTCGGCGGGTACATTTCCGCCTTGGCCTCCGCAAGGTCAAACACTCCCAGATTCCAGAAAGCAACAGACACGAGAAAAATTTCCAGAGAGTATAATCAGACCAAACAACAACATTTCATCAATTTAGAGGCCAAAAACATGGAAATCCAAACCATCAATGATCATACAACACTAACCAAAAGATCAAGATGAAATCCAACAATAGTCAACAAGAAAGGCTAATCACAAGGATTTTCAGGATTTCCAATCCACCAAATAATATATAGAATAGGAGTGAATGAAAATAGTTTGATGGACATGGATGGTTACCTTGAATAGCTTTCTCCACTCCAAGAAGCCCTAAGCAAGATCACAAGCCCACCTTCACCTTGATCATCTTTTCCCAAAGAACCCCAAAAGAACTTTGTAAGAATATGCTAAAAGACTATATAAACACACAAATGCAAGATGGATTCTAGATAGATGAACTTACCCACTCCTAAGCAACATAAAAGAGAATCTTTACTTGAAAGCTTGTAGGAAAATGGAGATCAATTTGGAAGGAAAAGAAGGAAATGGCGTGTGAGGTGAGAGAGAGGAAGAGGAGTGAAAGCTTTTAGGTTATTTGATCATCAAAATATATACTAAGATACATACAATATTTAGGTGTAAGACTTTAATAGGAATTGGGCTTAAGTCTTATAATAATGGTACAAGAATTAATTTATATGTATTCAAGACTAACAAATGGGCTAATAAATCACCCTTATAATTAATAAGAATTATATAAGAAAGCCCATAGAATGTCTTAGGACTAATATATATATATCATATAATGTAAGATCAATAAATTGGGCTTGTAGAATATTTAATTACAAATGTAAGGGTCCAAATTGAATAAAATCCCTTACAAGAATAATTCAATTAATTGGGCTCTTGAATAAATAATTAAATCAAGCTCATGGGATATATATAATATAGTATATATATATATTAAATTGAAAGGATTAGCCCAATTAGGAATTAATAAATTGCCCAAGGAATTAATTAGAACGAAAGGCTTGAACGAAATTACGGGGTGTTACACTCTACCCCCTTAAAAGGAGCTTCGTCCCCGAAGCTCAAGCTAACGGGAACTAGAAAACGAAACAGAGATTCAAAGGAACGAAGGATTTAACGAAAGGTTAAGAAAAGGAACGATTGCTCAACTATTCCTAACCTCAAAACATACTAACATGCAACTAAACTCCTACTTACCCAACCCAAACTAGCATGCAAAACAGACATAACTAAACTACTACACTACAGGGTTTCTACTACGGAGCTAGTTCTAACGAGAAGCTAACACTAACCTGGGTGACCTCCTTGAGAAGAACTGCCTGGACCGTGGGGTGGATAAGGGTAAGGATACGGGTAAGGGTAGGGATACTGCTGCTGGTAAGACGGCAGGTACTCCGGTGGCACTTCAATACAAGCTTGTTCTCGATGTAGCCCAGACGCTGGAAGCCGCGATCCACTCTCAAATCTAACGAATCAAACCTCGCTTCAACCATACGCTGCATCTCCTGCAGCTGTCGGAGCACAGGGCCAACTGGTGGCGTAGGAGCTAAGGGATCATGCTGCTCCTTCCTTCGGTGCTCTAGGTCGGCCCCACCCACTGGCTCTTCCCCTTCTGCTTCTTCCTCAGACTCCTCCTCTCCTTCATCTCCACCTGCCTGCTCAGCCTGCTGAGGCGCAACTAACCCTCGCAACCTCTTGTGCGGAATGTGATAGCGCTCGATCAGCTCCCTGCTCTCCTCGGCTGGCATCCTACTCAGCTCGTGAGCGGTGATGTACTCATTCCCTCAACTTGGAACAGCCCAGAAAACTGCAAACTTGGCGCATTGAACGCGCTGTGAACCGGCTGCTTGGCCAACTCCCCGGTTACACTGACTCTCTTCTGCTGAAATATCCAACTCAAAATCATCCCATACGGCCGATTGCGCCTCTTACTCGTCTTGCAGAAATCCATGTGCAAGATCATCAGGGTAGGCAAGTCAAATTTCACTCGGTGCTTCAGAAAGTATGCAAAGGCACACTCGATAGCTGTAACCTGCCGGCTGTTGTTCCGATTAGGTAACAAACTCTCCCCAACCAACAATGTTAGAATTCTCTGTTCACCCGTCAGATTGTGTTTATCGGGGCGTGTATCCAACGCAACGTTCTCATTCGGCCCCAACATATACCTCAAGTAGTCACGAAAGCCCACCTCTTGCGTCTCAACCCATGCATTACGTTCATACTCATTAACACCTCCTAATGGCAAATTAAGCAGTCTACCCAACTTAGGCGGGTCAAACGAAATCCTTATGCCCTTCACTATCGAAGTGAGCACGGCATCTGATTAGCAGTCTTAAGCTTCATATTCTGATAAAACTGATTGACCAAGTTGGGATACACAACATCCTCAATCCTTAAGAACGTATTCAATAAACCTTGGAAATTAAGCATATTCACGATCTCGGGAGAAAATGTAGCGGGTCAAGAGCTTTACCATCGATTATGTTGTATCGGATGTTGCTTGAACCTTCTCCTACCTCGGTTTGATTTCTTCTAGACATTGTTGTGATGGTTGAGTGTCGAACTCGGGTTGTTGCGGTCGAAACGTAGAGGCAGAAGCTGCAGACCTCTCTCGGCGAACTCGCGTAACTGCCGTAAGCGACGAAGAAGCTTGCGGATCGTGGCGGAAGGGATCTGCGGACTTCGGTGTTCTGCTGTTGCCGAAGACTCTCTGCTTGCGGAAGAAAGAAAAGAGAATGAAGCGGAGAGGAAAGACGGGGTTAGGGTTCTAGTACGTTCAGAATAGGGTAATGACGCATGTGCCCCTCGCCCTTGCGGATCTTTCTCACGGAAAGCCTTACGCCGTTAAGCTGTTACGTTGTTCCTGGCGGAGCTACCTCACGGAGCGCCTGATTCCGTTGCCCTCCTCCGCACGCCCACGCGGATCACTACCACGGGAGACCTTGTTCACTCCTCCCACCGTGCCGTCGCTACTACTAAACTCTCAGAATTAAACGAAGAGTCTGCGGGTAGAACACTACGGATCGACATAGCTGAGTGGCGTGGTTCCTTTGTTATTAACCATAGACGCGGGTTCGAATCTTCTTGCGAGCATTAGCTAGATCTTTGGGTTCTTTTCCTTTCCTTGCTTTTTATTCCTTTGATTCAGGCTCAGATCATGTGCAGTGAGCAGAAGGTTGTTCTGAAAGGCCCTGGGGGCAAGCGGGTTTCATATCGTGGGGTGGCTAAGGAACCCGAGTTAGGCTAGTTTCGATGGTCAAGATCAAGAAGTATGTCGCCAAGGGGCATGAAGCTTTCTTGTGCGCGGTGGAGGATCTCAGTGCCCGACGGGTGAAGTGCAACAGATTCCCATAGTGCGCGAGTTCCCCGATGTCTTTCCCGAGGAGATCCCGGGGTTACCGCCTCCCCGAGAGGTGGAGTTCACCATCGACTTGATGCCAGGGACAGCCCCGATATCGAAGGCCCCGTACCGTATGGCTCCGAAGGAAATGCAAGAGTTGAAGGAACAGTTGCAAGACTTGCTGAACAAAGGGTATATCCGGCCGAGTGTGTTCGCCGTGGGGAGCTCCGGTGCTCTTCGTGAGAAAGAAGGATGGTAGTATGCGCCTCTGTATAGACTACCGGGAGTTGAACCGGGTGACAGTTAAGAACAAGTACCCTTTGCCGAGAATTGATGACTTGTTCGATCAGTTGAAGGGAGCCGGCATCTTCTCAAAGATAGATCTACGATCTGGGTACCATCAGCTCAGAGTGGCAGAAGCTGACATTCCAAAGACGGCGTTCAGGACCCGCTATGGCCACTATGAATTCACAGTTATGCCGTTTGGGTTGACAATGCTCCAGCAGCCTTTATGGACCTGATGAACAGGGTGTTTCAACCATACCTGGATGAGTTCGTGGTGGTGTTCATTGACGACATCCTGGTCTACTCTTCTGATCCAGCCGAGCATGAGAGACACCTCCGGACCGTGCTGCAGATCCTAAGAGAGAAACAACTATATGCCAAGTTGTCCAAGTGCGAGTTCTGGAAGACTAGCGTGGCTTTCCTGGGTCACGTGATAGCTAAGGATGGAGTCTCCGTGGACCCTGCCAAGATCAGGGCGGTAATAGAATGGCCAGTACCCACAACCCCATCTGAGGTCCGAAGCTTTCTGGGCCTGGCAGGTTACTACAGGAGGTTCGTTCCAGACTTCGCCAAGATAGCCCAACCGATCACGCAGCTTATGAAGAAAACTACACCTTTCCGATGGAACAGCGAGTGCGCAACAGCGTTTCAAGAGTTAAAGGAGAGATTGACATCCGCCCCTGTTTTGACCTTGCCATCCGGAGTTGAAGGATTTGAGGTGTACAGCGACGCATCGAAGAAGGGCTTGGGGTGTGTGCTGATGCAGCAGGGTCGAGTAGTGGCATACGCATCCCGCAGCTTAAGAGTCATGAGGAGAATTACCCACCCACGATTTGGAGTTAGCTGCCGTTGTGTTTGCGCTCAAGATTTGGAGACATTACCTGTATGGGGTACAGTGCAAGATTTACACCGACCACAAGAGTTTAAAATATATCTTCACGCAGAAAGAGTTGAACATGAGACAGAGGCGGTGGCTAGAGCTTATTAAGGATTATGATTTGATCATTCAATACCACGAGGGAAGGCGAATGTAGTGGCCGATGCACTAAGCAGGAAGGCGAGCCACTCACTCAATGCCACTTGGGTGTAGGGTTTTCATGATATGTGGATTCGGAACTGTAATTAGAAGAGTGGTTATGTGAAGTTACCTCTTCTTCATCTGCCATAAGGCACAGCTCTTCATCTGAGTCTTCTTGACTGAAGAGACACAGTAGTCCCTTCTCATCCTCCGAACTGTCACTTTCTGAACTAGAGCTGGAAGTGCATGACTCGTCGTTCTTTTCTCCTGACTTCTCTTCTACAGCTAGAGCCTTCCTTCGCCTATCATTATTCTGGTTTTTGTTTGGCTCTTCGTCAGCATCATTTGTTGCACTCTTCGGGTTGTGATAGTTTCCCGAATTCTTCTTGTAGTTGTGCTCGTCCTGATGCTTCTTGACGATGGGATATGGACATTCAGCTTTGAAGTGTCCAGGTTTTCGGTAGTTGTAACACAGCACTTGTATTTCATCCTTTTCATGTGTTCTGGATCCGCTAGCCTTGTCATTGCTTCGGTACTTCATTCTTCTTGTCTTGTCAGAGTTATCATAGGACTGATTCTTTCGCATGAATCTTTTGAACCTTCTCATGAACAAAGCAAGCTGATCGTCAGTGAAAAAATCAGATGAGGGGTTAGTATTCGACCTTGGTGTTGATGAAGAAGGTTGATGATTTGCAACTAAGGCTATGTTTCTCGTCTCAAGTTCTTCATCATTTTGTGCTTCCTTCTCGAACTCATAAGCTTTCAGATCACTGAAGATCTGAGTAGTGCTCGTGGTTTTGAGGTCGCGATGATCACGCATGGCGACTACTTTCATTTCCTAGCTTTTGGGCAGTCCTCGGAGAATCTTCAAATTTATCTCCTTTTGTGATAACTTTTTCTCATCAAGATCATTGATCTCCATTAGTAGCTTTATGAACCGAGCTTCCATCTCAGTTATGGACTCCTTTGGATTGAGTTTGAAATCTTCAAACTTCTTCATGGCAATTGCCAGCTTGTTTTCCTTCTCTTATTCGTCTCCGTCACCTATGAGCATAAGTACATCCCATATGTCTTTAGCAGTCTTGCACTTTCTTACTCTCGGAAACAAAGATTCGTCTAAAGCCTTGTAGAGTATATCCTTGGCTATATTGTCGAGATTTACTCAGGTTCTCTCTTCGGTAGTCAGCAAGGATTTCTCCTTCGGAATCATTGCCGGTGATGTAGGATCGGTAGCGACACAATTGGGATTCACTTGTAATATCTGGATGGGTCCATCAGTTATCACGTCCCACATCTAATCACGCATGGCAGACAAGTGAGCCTACATGCGCACTTTCCAATCATCAAACTTGTCCAAGTTAAACATGAGAAAATGCCTATGATGTTCCATTTTAGACATAGTGCAAAGTCCGAAAATATTTTGATGATTTTTCAAAAAGGATCACCAGGCAGTATACACAGAGTGTTCACCGTTCAAGGTAACAGGCTCTGATACCACTTGTTGGTCCCGGTGGTAGCAATGTGAGTCTAGAAGGGGGGGGGGGTTGAATAGACTCACAAGAGGTTTTTGAAAACTTTTTCGTCTAAAGAGATAACGCAGCGGAAAGGATATGTCAAGTTTTATCTTCACTTTGCACTTAGGAATTTCTTGTAAAAGATATTGTGTTTGAGTGATATATGCAATGCAATGCGTAAAATAAATAAAGAGAGAGAGAGAGAGGGTTTTTATAGTGGTTCGGCTGTTAACTAAGCCTACTCCACTCTTCTTCACAACTCGTGAAGGTTTGCACTATATTCCCCGTTATAGTACAATCTCCATTACAACAAGCTCCTTTGATCACTATGCCCGGCAGCCTTGTTGTTGTAGGTTTTTCAACTTCTTCCAAGTTTACTCCGCCTCTTTCTACTTCACTTGTAGAGATGGTTGAAAGGTTGTGATGATTCTCCAACTTGAAATTCTTGTGATTAGCTTCCTTGATCAACTTCTTAATCACACAAGAACTTCTAATGAAATCTGAATATCACTTGTAAGCTTATGAATATCACACTGAAAGTTTTTCACTTGATAGACAATATTTCGCGCATTTCAACCTCGTCAAAGTGAGATGGGACAAGGGTATTTATAGGTGGAATTTCAGATCCGTTGGAGGGAAAATGAAATTCAAAACCTATTGTCCAGTGTGTAATATCCAATGGGTAGTGTTTTCATCTTTTTCAGAATATCAGTACTTTCTAGCCGTTTGTCCACTTTTGTGCAAGGACAATTTGCCTTTTGTCCCTCAAAAAGGTGACAATCATTAAATGCTCCTTGGGATCGTTGCATAGGACCCAAAATGACATTCAGTTGTACCCATTCTCAAGGCAGTAGATAAGACAACTTATCAGAGAATGTCTTTGCCTTGGTTCTGAGAGAGAATGATTGACCTTATCATTTCTCTTAAACTCCTCGAGTCAATCACACTCTTGATTGCTCGGTCATAAAAGCTTGGCTCTTCCATGTTTCAACCTAAGATTTCAGTCTTCGGTTCTTCAAGTCTTCGTAACTTCAGAACTTCAACCCCTCGGATGGTTCACTCTTCGGTTGAAGTCTTCATGTCTTCGGTATATAAGACTCAGATCCTTAGAGATCGGAAAATACTAAGGATTCGGTTACCCTGTAAGACTAAGATACAAAGCATAAACCTATTCTAAGGACTTAGACAAAAGTTAGGGGTCTCCTCGGATAGTTGGTATCATCAAAATCAACGACTCGAGGTTCCTAACATGGTCCTTCGACTATTGACTTTTACCAATTTTTATCCTTGATTTTTAATTTTACCCAAGTTGGTCACTTAACTATTGATTTTGTACCAATTTTGGTCCTTCTAATAAATCTATGTTAAATAGGTGTAAAAATTAATGGCAAAAATGTAAAATCAAATATTTTAACCTTTCTTCTTCACTTTGTTTCCAAAAAAAATCAAAAATAAAATATATAAAAAGAAATTGATTACTTGAAACAATTTAACATAAAATTTAAAAAATAAATATATTGACTCATATTGTTCCATATATAATCTTGCGATGGAGGAGGGGAAACAAAGTAAAGAAGAAATGTTAAAATATTTTGTTTTACATTTTTGCCCTCAATTTTAACACCTATTTAACATAGATTTAACAGAAGGGCCAAAATTGGTACGAAATCAATAATTAAGGGATCAATTTGGTAAAATTAAAAGTCGAGGACAAAAATTGGTAAAAGTCAATAGTCGAAGGACTATTTCTGGAATTAACTCTGCATTAAATATTGAACTTATATATATATATATATATATATATATATATATATATATATATATATATAAACACACACACATGTGTGTGTGTATTATATTTTTTTATTAATTATTTATTTATTTTGATTTCAATTCCTATTTATTACCAAACAAAGAGACTTTTCATACTCAAACACATTACCATTACTAAAGATGTCTAATATAGCAGAAAATGTATTTATAGATTTTTAGTCGGAAAATATTTTTTGAAATTTTTTTTTATTTTCGTCAAAAAAAAAATTCTAGATTTTTTATTTTCCATCTCTTTTCTTTAATCTCTATCATATGGTTCAAGCTAATTTTCAAATTATTATTACCACTACGACTAGTCCTCTACCCTTTATTATTATTATTATTATTATTATTGTGGCTTGAATTCATGACCTCCAATATGGGAGAGCCACTACTTTGCCATCTAAGCACAATGTGCTTGGCAAATGATGATGGTTGTTTAGATGATGTTTGTCACAGTGATATGCTTTTATACAATACTTATATTTTGAAATTACTCAAAAAAGGGACCCAATTTAATATATGACACAGGGCCCCAATTTTTATTGGAAGGCCCTGTTGGATAGTATCTCCGGCTCCTCCCCGTCGGCAAGTCGAAGACCTGGAAGAGTTACAGCTTCCTCCGGGATCCTTTGTACGGACTCCTTATATGATACGGAATTCTTGCTAAATCACTTGATTCTTCAATAATGCTCTTTGCGGGTGAAAGAAGAGATGAGCTTGGTTTCTTATAAGGAACATCTTCTAAGAAAGGACCCACATTTTTTACCAAGCATTTGCCATTTCCTTTGTCCTGACCGATTGGTACATATACCGGTCTCATTAGGTCTGTATCAATAGGTTCTGGGGGATGACTAACTCCATGGAATGAATTGGAGCCACTATCCTCATACGAATCACTACTTCTCTTAAACGAACCAGCATCAGGCATGACTTCCTCTTCCCACCTCTTTAAAGCCCTGCAGATTGGATTTGTTTCCCACCTCTTTCTTTTCAGAAATTGAGCGAGTATTCATCACCTTAGAGCATTCATATCAGTTCGGGTTTTTTGTGGTTTTTGAGGAGTTTTCCTAAGTATGATTAGGAAAGAAAAAAAATAAAACAAAACTAATTTTATATAAATTAAAAAAAAACAAAAGCAAACAAAATGTCAGGCTTTAGAGCCACATGTAAACTGGCTAGGAAAAACTAACGCTAAAGGGACCCACTTTTCTGAAAAACCCAATTCACTTGCAGGATAACCTTTTCCCTTCTCTCTCCTCCCCTCTCTCCTCCATGCTGTCATTTTTTGCCTAAAAAACTGTGAGTAATCTACTGATAAGGGTGCCCTTAGCCTCACTGGATAACTTTCTGGGGAGTGGAGCCACCTTAGCCTCCATAGTTAAGGAGAAAATAATACACATAGGCCAGTCCATTACTAAAATGCAGCAACAGTTTGAGATTCTTTTCACACAACACACAGTACTATGCAGAATTACTTGGAATCCACTCAAAATACTAAAGCGAGATCTTCCGAAAGATAATGGGGGCAATCAACAAGCGATACTTTAGAAAACACCAAACAATCAAATAGAATCATTCCGTGTAAAAGAAGAAACGCATTCATCACAGAGGAAAAAGGATTTCGGATATGTAATCAAGAACAAAACACTCAGGGATTGAATAAAGAGGACATATCTTACGCAATTACCCCCTTCTCAAACGGCTATCAAATGTAAATATAGACGGTCCTCGTCACAATAAGTGTGTCCATAAATTGTTCAAATTTTTTATAAAGGACTAAAATTGTCCGTGTCACTATAAGCCTTTGACCAAAAAAGGAATTCACCTTTAAAAAAAATGTGATGACATCCATTTACCATTATCTAAAATAGAGCTTTGTCGAAAACGATACTAAAAGGACCAAAGTGTCAAAAGTGTGAACAATTTAATAGTATGAGTAATTAAACGTAAAATTGTAAACAATTCCACTAGAATTAATTCTTTTTTCTTTTTGAATAACTTAAATTCAATTATTTCTCAATTCTTTTCCATGAATCAAATTCAACATAAAATAGATTAGAATAATTAAAAGTGAATACTTGCATTGGGAACGTAGAGGATTTGACTTCTTAAAAAATATAAACATAGAGAACTAACAATTATAAACCCAAACCCTAATGCTGCCTCCCTTTTCTCTCTAAAACAAAACGCCTTTCTCTGTTGCTCAACTTCGATTTCCACCGCCGGCCTCCGGCCGGAGCTCTACTGGAGCTTTGAGCCGGCGGTTTTGGTCACCTTCCATGTTTTCTCTCGCTCTTCTTCCGCCCCGACCACCGTCGCAGTTCCGTTCGCCTCCGACCACCACCACAGATCTTCTTCTTCCGTTTTCTCTCCCTTTGAATAAAATAATAGTAGGTAGGTATTGGGGATGGGGTTGGGGTTGGTGTTGGTAGTCTTGAACTCCCAACCCTACTTTGACTTTATCCACTTTTTTTCTCTCTATTATTGTGTTTTCCTCTCGTTAGTTTTACGAGCATTTTTCCTCTCGTTACTTTCACGAGCTTTTCATTTTCATTAGCATAAATCATTTAGTTTGGTTTCGACAAGTGTTGATCTTATCCTGGGCAAGCAAAAAAGAATGATGACGAAGACCCAGATCTTTGAAGAAGCTTTAAGCTCCTTGAAGGAACATAACTCCATAGTTATGAAACAGTCTACGATTCAAGTTTTCTATAGCATAGTTAGAAAAGTTGTTTCTATGTCTGACCGTAAGAAATGGTTTACCATTTCATTGATAATTGATGTAAACGTTGTATGTTATGAATTAGTGGAATAGCTACGTTTATCTTCAAAAAAAAAAAAACAACAACAACATAGATACACGGTGAATCAATGATTTGATCACAGCCCAAAAATATCAGCGAATGAATTTACCAAATACATTTAAATGACAGAGGATTTGAAAGGAAAAAAAAAAAAAAAAAAACAAAGAGAAGCAAGATGAAAGGGAGAGGTTGGCCGCTGGGGGTTTGGAAAACAAAATGCAAGAATTAGCAATTCAAAAGGCAGGTTCATATCATTATGGTGTTACAAAATACAAGAATGTGATTCACACAATGACAACTACAAGCACAATGGCAGGAAAAAGAGGGCCAAAAGTCAGGCAGATATTTGTCCTACAAATGAAGTAAGAAGAAATTGGCACTTCTAAACTTCTGCAGTATTAAAACCAAAGCTCCCATTTATCACAAGGAATAAACACTAGATTTCATTCAGAACCCATTTGATATGGCAAGATCATGATGTGTATTCAAAGGCTGGTGGTGGCTGAGGCTCATCGTCAACGTTCATGGCAGAGGCTGAGCCATGTTGTGCAGTTACAGATCCACCAGCAGCATTTGATGTTGTCGAGGGTGCATCAGTAAGTGACAAGACTTCAGGTTCTTCAGGCCTAAGATCCTTTAGTAATACAAAGCCTGAAGGGGAAGACTTCATTGGCACATATCTGCTATCTTCCAAAAATTTGATGTATTTCTCTTGTGCTGGAACCACCCTAGCAGGATTCGTCAAGATTTCAAAAGATGGCTCCGGTTCTGTTTTCTTTTCTGCAGGAATATCCACCTGACAATAGATAAGTATGCAAATGGTCAGGCTACCTTTCATTAAAAATGACAGAATGATTACAAGTGGAAACTGTTCATCTCTTCCACTACCCCAACAAAAACTTCAAAGAAAGAGAAGAGACCATTTTCAGAGAAGTATTAAGAGTAGAACATCCACTAGGGTTCGAGGAGATAGATAGATAGTGCATGGAATATACCTGCATAGATTCTCCATCCTTGTCAGTGGACTTCCCCTTTAAAGAACTTGTACCAGTTGAGGATGAGTCAGCTCCAGAAATCTTCTCAGCATTTGCTTTCTCTGCTTCTTTCTTGCTAGCCCTGGCCTTTGCTCTTGCAGAGGTTGACAAAACTGCAGTGGGGAGTTTTACTGCAGATGTTGTGGTGGGTACAGTAGTTGGTTTGGGATACTCAAATAGTGAGGGTTTGGCATGAGACATGAACTCAAACATTGGGACCTTGAGGTCATAATTTAGACCAATAAAAGCAGTGGGTGAGAATGACAAGCTGATGAAATATATAAGCGGATACCAGTACCAAAACTGGCTAAAAACAGCAAGTCCAACAATTGCAGTGATCTTATCATGTTTCGTCTTTGAAAGTAACTTTATGGTCACATTTCTTCCCCCAGCATCGAGTATTCCTGAGGCCAAAATAGCACCCATTTTGCTCATGGTATCTTCATGCTTATCCAGAATAATTTTCTCCAATTGCCGCCTAAACATAAGGAAGAACATTATAAACTGAAGGCAAAAAACAATACCACTTTAAAAGTGAAAAACTAGAGTACCTGAATGTACCAACTCGTGAATCACTTGCTTCACTGATCTGAACCATTACCATAGCCATTGCTATAAGAGCGCCCTGACGAACAAAATCAACAACATCGGACGTCAAAGGCTCTAGTAGTGAGATGGCTTCACTAAGGCCAGTACCAGCACAAGAAATGCCTACTGCCAATGCAGCACCATATCGGACATGAGGATTGTAAGATTCGGATAGCAGAGAAACAATACGAGGCGTCTGCAAATTAAAGGTAATTTAAGGAAAACAAGAAAATTTCAGGTAAAGAAATTAATCTTGCAAACTACTGCTGTACCAAATACCAAAAATATGATTGACAAGCCAAATCCAAAATTTTCCTGATCAGAATATTTTAGTACAAAAGAAAATAATGGCACCAACCTGCTCTGGTTCAGAATAAAGAACAAATCCAAGAGCCAAAACAGCAGTTCGCCTGACATCATCACTGACATCCGATACAGCAAAATGTAGCAACTGGCGGATGGCCTTATTATTCGCTGTTCCTCTGTATGCCAGTGCCAAAGCATACATACCACCATAGCGCAATATTGGGTCTTGATCCCGAGTCATTTGCTCAATAAGTGTATCAGCTTCTTCCTCTCTTCCATAAACAGTGAGGGCAATCCCCAATGCTAGACCCCTGTGGATGTTCAATTGCAGATAAATGATAAATAAAACAATTGTAATAGGATCATAGTCCCAAAAGAATTACATTTCAGATGTCAATACCGGATAATCTTCTCATGCTGTGTCTCATGAGCATAAGCAAGCATCTCGCCTGCCTTCTCACTTGCAGTTCCAACCATCAGTAAGCCCATGCCTAATCCAGCAGCTTCGCCAGCAACAGCACTGTCAGTGTAAAGCACACTCTTTATGTCATCATAGATGTCTTCATCTGCAGTGCCCAAGGCAGCAAGCCCAAGACCTAAACAGGCACCATGCTGAATAACCTGTGCATCAAGTGAACTCACATATAAAACAGATTGCTGGGGATTTTTTCAAGCAAACAATCATCATATAACTGAAAGAGACAGCACCTCAACATTTGTGCTCCGCAAGCTATCCCGAAGAAACTGCTTGATTCCTTCCCCATGATTGGCATGGATTAACCCAAGAGCATACAAAGCACCACCTTCCGAATATGGACTGCCACCTCCACCAGCCCCACTCTGTGGCAAGTAAGGGGCCATCAAGGATCTGCCCTGCTGCAAGTGACCACTGTGAATAACACCTAATCCAGCTGTTGCACTAAATTTGGCCCAATTGGTTGCCCTGCTGAGCCAGTCCTGAGGAAAGTAAAAACTTGTATAAAGAACAGATGGCCATACATGCACAACACTATTGAGTAAAAGTAATTTATTTACCAGATTTTCTCTAAGGAATGTATCAACAGTTGTTCCAGCATGCATAATTGCATTCGCATATATTGTTGCACTGTGGCAAACACTGTTTCTCATCTCAACAGACTGCTTAATTGTCTTCAGAATAAGGAGATCCGATCTATATGAGAGGATTAACAATAAAAATACTTATTATTTGACAAGTCAAACAACAAAACTTAGCAAATGGAAATTGAGAAGAAAAGTTCCTTACTTATTATGGCTATACAAGAACTGCAAGGTCAACTGTATTGCAGTTTCTCCAGATAAAATGCCTTTGATTTTTGCCAACCTCTCTGCATAAGTTGCTTCCTTCGGATCCACAATCGATACATCCCTGCTTGGCACTTGGGAATCATCCATCATCTGAGCATCCTCATGGGCATCGGTATTTCCAGTCTGTGCTGTGCCTGGATCAGTGGAACTGGATTGTACAGGTTCTGAAGGTTGTAGCTTGGGACTAGAAAGTTGGTCTCTCATACTGAGTAGAAAAACTTGATTTTCACTCTCTACAAGCTCAAAAGCTATTTGAAATGCCATCAAAGCATCATTCCTATTATCTGAGCGCAGAAGTTTCTCTAATATGGCTGCAGCGTCATTTGGTTTATCCAGGAACATAAGCCATTGACAAATGCTCAAATAATTGGGAGATGCTGACTTCTGGTACACATCAACAAGGAGTCGGAGCACCTAAGATGAACAGGTTATATAGCATGTTGATCAATCACTCAACACATGTCATGATTATTTTAGAAAACCTCCAGTTCATTGAAGCAATTGTAAAAAATATTCTATAAAAAGTAGCCCTAATACCCCAAAAAAAAAAAAAAACAAACAAAATCTTCACTTTAGATTGGCAGGGGGGTTATAAAAGTATTAAGTAACCATACCTCACGTCTAAATTCCCTACGGTTAACATAGTTGTGGGACACATTACTGCAATACGTCAAAGCTGCATCAAGATTATCACTCCTTACAATTGCTTCAGCAACTTTATCTAACCTCCGGCACTCTATTGCCATTCCAATGGCCTGTTGATATTTTCCATCCACTATGCACCTGAAAAGGTAGGAAAGACAAGTCAGCATGTGCATGAAAACTACAGAAAAACAATCAGAGTCGAGCTCTACGTACTTATCAAGCATTCTTTCCACAATGGCCTCCATCCTAGGATCCACATCAGCTGCCTCATCATTTGACTCAGCAGCCTTAGCCTTTCTACTAGCATATTCATCTAGCGCTTTAGCTGCAGAGGGCAGGAAGGGAGGTAAACAACCCAAATAAATTAAACTGAAAAGGAAAAACACCTAAAATCATTCAAGTGTATGTGACATAGTCAAGTTATATCTTTGCTAGGAAGAATAGGAATTTAAGTGAAACTAACCAAGAAGAGTATGGACATAATCAGACTCCTCAGAAACATCAAATAGAGGGCCGGCCCCAAGGGCATAAGATAATGAATCATTAAGATCTCCCAAATAATAGAAGACCTAGAGACATAAATTAAAATGTTTTGAAATGATTAGTGAAAATACATATCATGAGTAGAAGCAAAATTACTTGGTCGTTTAATTCACTATATTCGGAATTTGGGATAAATAAAAACAATTTAAAAATTGAAATATGGAGTAGTAATAGTACTTAATGGATTATATATTATAGTAAAAATAACAATAGATGAAGACATATAGAAGCCTAACAATAGATGAAGAAATAAAGAAGCCATATTAGTGGTCACCTTAGAAACAAGTAATGCAGCAAGTTGTCTCTGATCAAATTCCTCATCCTCATACAAACTTTCTCTGCACAACAATATTCCAAAAAGATATTCAACATTCCAAAGTGAAAGCACACACACCAAAATATACCTCAAATGTAAAACTTCAAAGTTCAGTTTAAATTTGCAAGTTAATTAGAAAATTGATAAATAAGCTATATTTTACAAAACACAAACACATAACCTCAAGATTAATGCAACACAATCCAATGTATACATTAAACTAACAAATTCAATTAATCTTTGTTGATAAACCATGACCAAACTTGTCATAGTACTTGACTTTGGACCAACATTTTTTTTAAATATCATTTTTGGCACTCCTTACTCACATTTATAAGATACAATAAAACAGAATTTCGGCCCATAGCACTGGACAACGGACGTTCGCAAGGCAAAATCTTTATCCTTTTTTTCAGAACCCAAACCGTAATTTCGGCTAAGTATCAATCTTTTTAGATCCTAGTCCCTAATTTCAGCTATTTATTTCAAATTCCTAACCCTTATGTATTTGTTATTCCAAAAAGATATCAAGAAAACACACAAGATTTTGTATAATTAAATAATTAAATAAAACCAAAATATTTAAAGAAAATCCTAAATCAGTTGCAAATAAAAGAGAGAAATAGAACTAGAAGCCTTACATGACGGGGACAGAGGTAGAGATCTCTGGCCAGAAGTAATCGACAAATGTGTTGAGATTAGTGAGCGCATGGAGTTTGAGCGCCGGGTGGCTCTCGTTGAGCATCGCCAATAGTCCTCCAGCTGAGGACACCATCGTCGCCGTCGATGCCATCGTGGTTAAAATTCAATTTCTTGCACGACAGATATATAAACTAGCGAGAGGGACTGGATCGGCAGAAGAAAGGTTTCTACCGTGAAATAGAAACCCTATTAAAAAGTTTTCTTGTTGACAGGGAAAAAGTCACAACACGGGGACTAGGAGTCCTATGTCTTCTATTTATATTATTACCAAACACTACTACACGATTTGAAATATTAAAATTATGATATTTGTTTTTTTTTTTTTTTGAAAACAAATTATAATATTTGTTAAAAACTATTAGGGTGTGTTTGGTTGGTGGGTTTAAGCATAAGGAATGGGTATGAAAGTGATTGTTTGTGTTTGGTTGATAGGTTTTGTGAATGCTAATATGGGTTTGGAATACTCCATTAATGACAAAACACATACCTTTATTACATAAGGGTTTCATCTCCCTTCCTCATTTCTTCCTCACTATTGATAATCATTCCCATTCCACCCAATTACCAAACATGTTAAATACTTTCACCAAAATCCATTACCATTACCAAGTATTTGATACCCATTCCGATTCCAATTCCCATGTGCGAACCAAACGCACCCTTAATGTTATTAGCCAAAGACCTTGTAGTCAAGCGATACCCGGTGTACACTCCCTTTTCGAGTCTGAACAGAGTCAGTAGAACTCAAAAAAATGTTATTAAATTTTATATCTGAAAAATAAAATTTAAAGTTTATTTATTTACTAGTTTTTTAAGCACATTGCGCAAATAAAATAATGCATAATGGTTTTTTTATTTGAAAGCATAATGGTTATTTTTAAATAAGTACTTCAATGTATATTAAGACAAGATTATATAGAAGATGTTCATGCTTAGGTAATTAAATGAAAATTTGTTTATTTAAACCAGTAATTCAAAATATATGAATGCAATATAATATATAAGAGATTGATTATAATTCTTTACAACTTTGAATTACTGGTTTGTAATAACGTTATAATATATATAAGAGATTGATTATAATTGATTATAAATGTTTACAACTTTGTAATAACGTCAGTCTAAATACGTGGTCTAAAAACTATAGTCTAAATAAATATTACTTTTGGTTTGAATTTCTCCAAGTCTTTCTTAATTCTCTTTTGGATAGCATTGTCATTGTCTTCATCTTCGGTACTTGTCCTCTTCTTTTTATTGGTAGTGCGTCATGTGCAATTAGGTTACTCGTGGTAGCATAGCGTAAAAAGACGACAATAGATAATGTAGTGAACATGGACGGAGCCACTATTGGGGCAGTTGCAACCACTCCCCCCACCCCACCCATATATATCTATATATATATATATATATATATATATATATATATATATATATATATAGGCCCCTATTCAGGTGAGAACAACTTATTTTGAGATCAAAGAGGTGTAATCTCAACCATCTATTAATAAGGAATTAAAGGCATGGATTAGAGATTAGATATAGCATTCACGTCCAATTGAAATAAAAGAAAGGGTAAATTAGAGATCTTAAAGATTGGTAGTAATTAAGGTATGATTTTTAAGTACAAAGATAGCATTTGATGAGCATTTTAATTATGGAATGAGAAAGAGCTTAGAAGGAACGTGTGTATCGTTATTGTTCAATAAGTGGCGGCAGTTTCCTTACACAAGGAGCTTCTGAAAATTTAGTCTACCATGGCAGACATGGAGGTGATTTCGGAGCAAAACTTTGGGCAAACATCGCACGAAAACGCAAACAGAAATACCATGCAAGGTATGTATTGATTCCTTCAAACCTTGTGCTCGGTAATGTTTGGAAAATAATACTGATTAAGTATTTAAACATGAGTTCTTGATGGTAAATGGGTGAATATGCGAAATAATGCAGGCATAATGACATATTACGTTGTGTGACAGCTAGGGGATAAGTTGTGCCATTACCATGTATTGTTATTGACTACTCTAATGTATGTACGTATTAATGTTGATAATCATATGAGTATTGGCTTTCTTGCCATAGTTGAGTGGAAAAATGGACATGCGAACTATGTATGCAGTAGTATTAATTTAATAAGAACAACAGTGGAAAATTAAAAGTTAAATATGGTGGATATGAGTGGAAACGGGCAATAGGATAATAGGTTGATGGCAATTAATTGATTTGCGTGTACCAGAATGGTATAATGACTGTTGAGAAATGGCTGTTAAATGAAGAGATTTTGTGATGAGTAAATGACTACAATATAAAATCTGATCGTTTTTGTGCCAAATTGGGGTATTATTTGTGACGTTTGTCTAAAGTTTGTATGACTACTGAAATGTATACGATCGAAAGCGTATACAGAATGAATGTGTTTTGTATTGGTGTTTTTCCATGAACCGATGGCATATTTAAGGATAACAAAAGCCTAACCTATTACTATGTTGGTTGTTTTTGGTTTTAATATTGCCCACATCGTATGTGAAATAGTAATTGATAAATTTTAAGTAGTTAGAAATTGTGATAAAGTATGTGCCATACAGGGACTCAATTTGTGCCAGATGAAGAAGACATCAATCGTGAAGCGTGTGTGGGTGAGGACTGTGAGAATGAAGATGACGAAGAAGGTGAATACGAATGTATACCTGATTGTGATGGAAGTATTAAACCCCACCTGGGGCAACGTTTTAAGACGTTAGACGAGGGAGTCCGTTACTACAAAGAATATGCCGCATTTGTAGGATTTGATGTACGGGCCAGCACAGTGAAGAAGAACCGATATGGAGGTGTAGAACTGAGGTATTTGCTTTGTTCAAGAGAGGGGTACACAGTGACCAAGGCACAAAGGTCATCAACCACAGTGGATAACAACGGAGCAAAGATAAACACACGCCGACGTGTGTCTAACAGGGTTGGGTGTATGGCTCGGTGTGCCCTGAAACAACAAAAGGACGGACTTTACGCAATTAATGTGTTTATTGAAACTCATAAACACCGTTTATGTGCCCAAGACGCAAGATCGTTCCTCAAGATAAACCGGAACTTGGAAATCGGACATCAAGCATTCATAGCAGCATGTGAAAAGGCTAACATAGGGACTTCTAAAGCATTTGATCTATACCGTGTACTAGGTGGTGGTTTAGATAGCGTTGGTGCTGCATGTGTTGACTTTAGAAATTGCAGGAGAGATGTCCGAGCACAGTTAAACGAGGCTGATGCACAATCAATAATAGAGAAATACGCACAAAAAAAAGCGTTGTTTGATTCTTACACGTTTGATTACGATGTTGATAATGAGCAGCAGCTGTGTAGATTATTTTGGTGTGACCCTATAGCCAAGCAGAACTACCTTAAGTTTGGAGAGATGGTTTCATTCGATGCAACGTACCGCACAAACAGGTTCATTTTTTTATAATGTTTGTAATAGTTTATGTGGCTAAGGTGTGACACTTAAGTAGAAGTTGTGTGACGACAACGCGTTTAAAGAGTGACAATTTAAAAAGCATATAAAGATTACTTTAATTATCGAATGTAAAAGAGTGTATGAAACAAATAATATGTGTGTATGTATATTATTCAGAAAATAACATGTGCATATTGCTTTGTCGTTGTGTGCCCAAGTATCTAATTATCAATTACGATTTGAGTGCAGGTACAAGATGGTGTTTGTACCTTTTACAGGGATTGACAACCATAAAAAGTGTGTGACGTTCGCAGCTGGGCTCATTTCAAAAGAGAATAAACCATCATATGCATGGTTACTAAACGCATTTAGGCGTTGCATGGGGCAAGCACCGACATGTATAATAACAGATCAAGACCCTGCGATGCGAGAGGTAGTACCGGAGGTTTTTCCCGAGAGTAGACATCGTTTCTGCATGTGGCACATCATGGCAAAAGTGGGAGAAAAAGCAGGGGCGACCTTAGCAAAAAATGAGGCATTTCGAAAGGAATTAAATGCTGTTGTGTGGAACGAAACGTTGGGAAGAGAAGATTTTGAAAGGAGTTGGCACGCAATAATGGCAGATTACGGATTAGAAGGTAATACGTGGTTCTCACAACTATTTGACGCGAGAGAGCACTGGATAGAGGCGTATTTTGAAGGACAGTTTATGGCTGGCCTAATGCGAACAACATCAAGATCAGAGGCAGAAAATGGGGTGTTTGGATCCTGCATCAATGAGAATGGAACGTTGTTAGAGTTTTTCTCCCAGTTTGATAGTGTTATAGAAATGCAACGACACAAACAAGCACAGTTAATTGCAGAGACTGAAACCTCCACCCCAAGAATGAAGACCCCTCTATTAATTGAGAAGCATGCAGCGTCCATATACACAATTGCCATCTTCTATGATGTGCAGGCAGAGATTTACGAAGGGTGTTTTTCGTGCAAAATTACATGGAGGGAAGAAGCTGAAGATATCACATTGTACACAATCAAGGAGGGACAAGCTAGGAGTTTTAAAGTAAGCTATTCTAGAGAAAGGGGGGAAATACAGTGTTCGTGTGGCAAATTCAAGAGGGTGGGAATATTATGCCGGCATATTTTTGTTGTATTAAAGGACGATGATGCAGAAATGATCCCACCGAAGTATGTAGTAAAAAGATGGACCAAGAATGGCAACGCAAAGGAGACAGAGGCTAGCACGGAATATAAGGATGAGAATAAATTAGTTGGCAAGGTATGGAATGAGTTCAACAACTACATGGCACTATCAAAAGGGAGCATTTTGGATTTGCAGGGGATACTAAATTTTATGCAAGACAAGAAAGGTGAAATGATGAAGAGGAAGGGGAATGATTGAGGCGAAAAGGAAAAGTAGTGATTTAGTTGAGACGTTTTATGGCACACAAACATCCACTACGATAACAATAAAGCCACCACCAATATCGAAAAACAAAGGTAGCGGGAAGCGTTTAAAGAGTGTTCGCGAAAAAGCAGCAGAGATGAAGAAGATAGACGGTCGCAAGTGTAATGGTTGCGGTCAAAAACCAGCTCGGCACGACTTTCGCAACTGTCACATGATTCCGAAGAACCAGAATAAGGGAAATGAGAATGATAAGGCGCATGGGTGAGTTAGTGGAAAAATAAATAAGTGTATTGTGTTTGAAATAAATCTCATTTGACTTGTGACATACAATTTTTGAAAACATATTTTGGTTGTCTAGAGATGACTAAGGTAATTTATATTTATTAATGAGGTTCTAGTAAAGGATTGGAGAGATTGAGTTATTATGTGTTGATATGCAGACAATGGTAATGTAACTGGCACAGTGGACATAATTTTTTCCCACCACCAAAAACATTTACAATTGGCACACAAATATTCCAAGATTGGCACATATTTGCTAATTCTTGGCACACAATATTGAGTCCAAAAAATCAAGCTTCCATGATATCAAGAATTTTTAACGTCTATATTTAAGTAAACATAAAACAACTAGAAACAGTAAAAAACCAAATCCCATACTACAAAACTGCCACCAATTTGGGAAAAAAAAAACCAATCAAACAAACAAACAAAAAAAAATATCCACAAACTTCCCTTTAATTAACAAAGAACAAAGCATACATATGATTCCGCCTAAAATTGCCACAACCAAAGACATTTATACTTGGCACCCAAGTTTTTCAAAATTGGCACAGAATTGCTAATAATCGTCACTGAATATGGTGAACAAAATTATTGTATATAAAAAAACTGCCAACAATTTGTTTATAAAAAAACACAAACAAATAAATAAAATACCCAAAAACTTGCGAATAATTAAAAACAACAAGACATGAATCCACCAAACAGTGCACAAGGATCTATTTGTTAAAAAAAAATCTCGAGAAATTAATTTTTCCCACCACCTAAAGCATTTATACTTGGCACACAATTTTCCCAACATTGACACACAGATGCTGACACTCCGGTACACAATAATGAAGCTGCCATGATATGACGAAGTTTGTCTGTCTATGTAATAAATCTCATTTAACATGTGACATACAATTTCCTAAAACATATTTTGGTTGTGTAATGATGGCTAAGGTAAATTAGATTTATTAATGAGGTTCTAGTAAGGGATTGGAGAGATTTAGTTATTTGTGTTGATATGCAGGCAACTGTAATGTATCTGGCACATTAGACATAACTACCGGTCACGTATGGCAAGGTAAGGAAATGCGCTCTATAATAGTTGTGAACTGTAACAACTATACCCTTCGTGCCAAACAGTGGGTAAGTTTTAGGCAACCACACAATTGTTGTTAGACAGTTTCAAAGTTAGGGAGTTACGGGTGGGTTGGTATGCAAAAACACACAGGAGTGAATTGATTGTGGCAAAGAAGACGTAACTAATTGGCAAACGTAGACCAACAGTAGATATTGTCTTAGGGAACTATTTGAAGCAAAACAGTAATATCTTGAAGCGAACTTTGGTGACAAACATCATTATAGTAGACGAGATGAAGTCGAAAATGGTTTGTCTAAAAAACGAATATATCAACTAATTAACAAAAAACACCAAATTAAGTCACTTCACCCGGGTATCCCCAAAGATGAAAGAAACTGAATGGCACGTGCAACATTGCTGGTGCGGTGAGAATTGATATTTGCCGTGCATATCTCACGAATGTACTTCATGCGGAAGCGATCCAATGCAGCTTGGTCACCCTTAACGAGACCACAATCCCAATCAGTTACGCACTGTCCAGCGTAACTCTCCATGTGGCGCATAAGGTAAACTCCACAGTCAATCGTGTTGTTAGCGTCACGCCATTTCATATTCATCCTCTTTGATACAAAATGAAGGCACCACTCAGACTTTGCAACTTGAGTAAGCGAGAGGAAATACCGAGACAGCACCAGTAGCTGGAATAGAGATGTGTCAAAAGTTGTACATTGTGGGAGTGTAAAAATTCTAAAAAGGGAATTAAAAATGTAGAAATTGTAACATACCAAATTATCCGGTATGGGACCATACTTGAGTGACGTGTTTGGGCATTTTGTGGAGTTATCGATTATCTCTAACCGCCAGGAGACAAAATCCACACAAAGGAGATAGAAATGGCTACTGTGAAGCATGGGGAAAAAGAGCTGGAATAATGCAGACAAATGTCAGTTTCGAAATACCCAAATATAAAAACTAGTGCACATAATTGGTAGCTATGTGGCACACGATTATTTTAGTTTAAAGTGAAGTAAATAACCCTACAATAATGAAGAGTAAAATAAGAGCACAAGGATAACGTACCAGACGAACATCTTTCCAGTGTGTATATGGGGAAAGTGCGAGATCAGCTTCCAAAGCCTTGGAAAACCGTCCAACTAGTTGTTTATCTGGTGATTCGGACGTGAACTGGGCATGATCAATCTACAAACATAGGGAGTAACAGAAATGAATACCACCAAGAACAACAAACCGTCGAATGGAATGGAATTACACCAAATCTACATAAACTTACAGCGGTGAATGGAGACGCAAATACTCTAGATGGGGCATTTGGAGGCTTAGAGTGTTCTCGGCTATTTAAGATACAGGACCACGCTTGAATCACACCAACCGTCACTAGTTCACCCGGTGCTAATGAACATAAATCATCGCGTCGTGCGATACACCCATTATAAGAAAATAATTCTTCATTCCTTGACCAATTAAAAAAAGACAAGGTCAAGAAAATCTATGAGAAAAATAGCATAGCCTAGCACAGACTGATGATTAAAATATAAGGATGTGAACTCACTTATCAACAGTGTCACATTCTAAAACCCATTTAGATAGCTGGACATCATCTAGGAAACCAGAAGGTGGCAATGGCACACTAGGTCTGATGCCCACATGGCGAATCGAATCAGGAGCAGGGCGATCGGGCCTATTAGCCTTTAGTGGAGCAACACAAAGAGGCGTACCATCGACAGGACTCACACCCTGATAAAAGCATTATAAATTACATTTGAACATATGAAGGTAAAAAGACAATTTAATGAACTAAATGTAATGATGTTATAATGAAGAGAGGAAAACCTCTACAGGTGTTACAAAAGAACCATCATGAACAGCATCTACCATTGTTGAATGACGCAAACACCCATCTACCGCCCCACCAATTGGCTGCACGAGGAATAACATACAGTAACAACATCTGGGCACACAATTATACTGTAACAGGCACGCAATTTAACAGAGTTGACATCCTTATATTTTATAGCCAATCAAAACTACCGTAAGTTTGGAAAGATACTGTAACATGCTAATGTGTGCCACTTAATTAGGAGTTGTGTGATGACAACGCGTACAAAGAGTGGTAATTTAAAAATCATAGAAAGATTACTTTAATTACCAAATGTAAAAATGTAGGAAACGCAAGAATGTAACAGGCACACAAATATACTGTAACAGGCACGCAATGTATAGCACAAAGTAATATTACCAATAATACCAATATCGACCACGCACTTGGGTGATGACATCGGCAAAACAACAAAAAAACCAATAAAAAAAAAAGAAGCATTGAAGCGATAAAATTGTATCACTAAATGTGCACCGACATATATACAAACAGGCACACAACCACAACACATTATGCTGAGAGGAATAACCGGATTACATACCATCTCGGAATCAATACGCGCACAATCCCCACTTCCAACTCCAGTACCTTCAAGAACTACCCCACTCACATGCTCAGCAATAATGACATTATTAATTTCCTACACAAGACGGAGTATAGAAACAATAACCAAACTATTACATATAGACAATTCTTAAGAAACCGAAATAAACATTACCAACTCATACCGGCACATTGTCAGACCCACCACAAGGCTGATCTGCAGCAACATGCACACGAGAATCACCAAGATCCTACATAAAGTCACACACAAACAGAAACACAATATTAAAGATGAATGGGAAACAACATGCACACAATTTGAAAGAAAATGACACACCGCATATCTTAATAAAGATATGGTATTACCTTATTAATCCCACGAGCAATCTCAGACACACATCCCCACACACCGTCCCCAAAATCCTGTGTAAGTCCAAGGCTAAAAGAGGGGACATCGTTGAGGTTAGTCCTCTCAGTGATAGCACGCTCAACCTCAGCCAACGCACGAAGGTTGTCAGGATTTCCCCAAAACTCATCATCATATTGAGTAAAGGTTGGCTGGGAACAATGCTGAGCAGTGGACTGAGGAACGGACAGTTGGGGCTTCACCCCAATAAGAACTTGAGCAGCACCTAGCACCTGCTGAAAATTAACATCAACCCCCGATCCCACATTTGCCTCATTTACTAGCTGGACAAGTGTAAGTATACACCTAGCAATCTCGCCCGTCGTATCAGCCAACCGTTCAGCTAGTGACTACATGCAAGAAAAATGCAACCTTTATGTAATGAGTATATGTATCACACAGAACATTGAGGCACGGCACACAGAATCGTGTATGATAAAAAAAAAGAAAAAAAAAATGTTCCAAAAGGGCCAACATAACGTCTTGGCACACAAACCAGCCCACATTGGCAAACGTAACATAAACCCGTTACACATGAGATAATAATAGTAAATACTAAATTCAAAGCGAAGTTGGTAACAATTAAAAAATGTAAACTGAATAACTTATTACGCAATAATAGTAAGAAAATAATTGCCTTCTGTGGACGAACAACCGGTGAAGATGGTACAGGCGAAACGCGACGAGAACCACGCAAATCGGCTTCAACATCAGCAACATCAGGGCCCACATCAGGCACTACGCCATGTTGCACGCGAAACGGACCCTCAATCACACCAGTCCCAAAACCACCGGACCGGATCTCTATAGACTGTCTATCACTAAGCATCTGCCATGTTAATCCCCGAAATGTTGGTATTGACCTTGGCAATACTCGAACGGTGGCCCGAACGCGATCAAAATACAACAGCTTTCATTTTAAAAAAAGAAAAACAAAAAAGGAAAAACGAGTTAAAATTACAGAAAGTCATGAACAAAACATACATAAAAGGAAACATAATAAGCAAAGCATTAACCAGTCACTCACAATTAAAAACACAATAGGACCCGTAAATCGGGGATTAGACCCCGCCCGCCACAGCGCATGAGTAGAAACCAACTCCTCGAGTAGAAACCTCGACCAGTTCAAATCCGGAATAGCTTCAACATCATCTAGATGATGGAACACAGACTGGTTGCAATATCCGTTGGCCATACAGGAAATCAACGTTGAAATCATCAACATCATAAAATGGCGCTGAAACCACTCACCACAATCCAGATTATTCCGAATAAAGTCTGAAACCTCAGACGGTTTAACATCATACTGAGTTTTGCCAAACTTGCTACGCCAAGCAGCCAATAACTTACTCTTCGCATACCGATCCCGCCGATATATAACACCACGACCCCGCGGGAAACCCATAATCAAAGTAACGTCTTCCTCTGTGATTGGCAACACCTCACCCTCCCCCAAATTAATACACATATTAGTTGAATCAAAATTCGCTAACAACCAACGACCCAACCTAGTAGGCAACTTCGTGAACTTTAAATCGAGGAGACTACCAAACCCGAGTGCAATAATATCCTTCCTCTGACGTGAGGTGAGATCCTCCAACGCATCTACCAAAAAAGAATGAGAAACTCGAACTGTAAAAGTAGGAAATGCAGCTTGTTGTTCTGCAGTTAACCCAACTTCCGGAGCATCGGGCAAAGGATCTCGGTGAACCTCACCCCTAACAACATTAGTAGCATCAACAAAATCCTCATCAGTGTTCTCAAGCTGAGACGGACACCCCACTGAAGGTGCCCCCCGCTGCCTTTTGGCTGACAACAACAGACACACTCAAATTATTAGGAGAACACCTTTCAAGCAATATGGCACACCGGTAAAACAACGCGGCACACATTTCACACAGAAAAGCTAAATCAAAAAATAGAACAAAACCACAAAAACAAAATTCCGTAACCACAATAACAACTAAATAATTTGGTACCTCAGGCTTCTATGAACGTATATTCAACAAAAATAATTTTTTCCCACCACCAAAAGCATTTATAATTGGCACACAAATTTTCCAACATTGGCACATAATTGATAATTCTCGGCACACAATATTGAGGACAAAAAATCAAGCTTCAATGATATCAATAATTTTGAACTCCAATATTTAAGTAAACATAAAACAACTACAAACAGTAAAAAAAACAGATCCCATACTACAAAACTGCCACACAATTTGAAAAAAAAAAAAACAAACAAACAAACAAACCAAAAAAAATTAACAACGAACAAAGCGTACATATGATTCCGCCTAAAATTAAAACTGTGGAAAGGTTGAGTTTCGTAGCTCAAGCTTCTAGTAACGTATATACAACAAAAGCCAATTTTTCAAGCAACCAGAGACATTTATACTTGGCACCCAAGTTTCTCAAAATTGGCACAGAATTGCTAATCATCGTCACACAATATGATGAACAAAATTCTAGTATATAAAAACTGCCAACAAGACATGAATCCACCAAACAATCCAACGAAATTGTTGTTTAACCTACATGAACATGAATCCACCAAACAGTGCACACGGATCTATTTATTAAAATTAAAAAAAAATCTCCAGAAAATAAATATCCACAAACATGCAATTAATTAATAAACACTGCACACGGAATTATTTTATTGGCTTAAAACAACACCAAACAAAAAAAGAAAAACTGTAGCTGCAGATTAAGGACATTATGGAAAGTTACAGAAGTGGAAAAAGAAAGGAAATAAATATAACAAAATTCCTGAAAGGGCAAAAACCTCTAAGCTTTAAGAGAGTACAGATTAAGGACATTATGGAAAGAACAGAGAACAATAATAAAATAAAGAATTGTAGCTGCAAAACCAGGAATCATAGCTCCTCCAACATGGTCACAGAACTTTGGTACCTGCCCACATATTGGTAGCCAACCAGCAAACCCAAACTCAAAATTCACATTCACAAGCACTCTAAACCATGAGTTGAGCAATACTGCCCACTACAATACCGAATTATTTTTTCAAGCTTCTTTTAGCAATCAACAATAACATCCTTCTTTTTTCCACCCTACACCCTCTACCTGAAAGCCAAACCTACCAGTACATATCTATGTATTTTGCCAAGAGGACCTTTATAGCCAAGAAATAGAGCAATGTCTCCCTCAACCACCCTCATTGCATATGCAACTCATAAACGTATATAGAACAAAAATACTTTTTCCACCCAACAAAAGCATCTACACTCGGCACACAAGTTTCCAACTTTGGCACACAATTGGTAAATCTTGGCACACAATATTGTGAACCTCAAAATCAAGCTACCATTGTATCAAGAATTTTAAACTTCTAAATTTAATTAAACATAAAACAGCTAGAAACAATAAAAAACACATCCCAAACTACAAAATTGCCACAAACTGGATTAAAAAACAAAACAAGAAAAAAAATAACCACACACATGTCTCAGGTATTTCCTTATGATCGAATTCTGAGATATAAATTTGTATGAATATTCTTGAATCGGCATGACTGTTCGTTTATTCCTTCGGAATTAATTTTTTGCTTTTGATAATCAAGAAAAAATTCGTGATCTTCTTTGAGATTTGCTAAGCTTACGCCTGATTCTGCAGAATCTTGAATATGGGTGATTTCTTTTAGCTAAAAAGTTGGGCTCTTTACATGAAGTTGATATTACAATGCCAAGAAATTTGCAGAATTGGGATTTTTTTTATGGCCCGATTTGACGGATTGGGATTTCTGCTTTTATTCCTGGAACAATACAATTTTTATAAATTTATTTTTAGTTTTCTTCTAATGAACTATTGCCCAGAATTCCCTCTAGCCACATAAAAATCAACTTTCTCGCTCAATATACATGCATTCTTGTAATATGGGTAATTATTTAATTACTAACAAAAAAAAAAATACTAACCTGGAACCGAAACCTCCGATGCCGGACCGGAACCACGACGCCGTCGATGACAATCACCGTCTTCCGCCATTGAACCACGCTTAGATTGCAGCCCACAAAGAACGGGATACATGCAACACCACCGCCGACCGTACTGTCACCCACGCACCAGTGAAGCTTACCGTCGTTCGACCTTCGCAACGCTTGCCGTGGAACTAGAGCGCCGGAAACTGACGAGCCACCAGAGAAGCCCCGCCTTTCGTACTTCGTCCTCCCCAACAAACGCCTAAATAGAAACGCCACGCCGGGTGAGTTGCCAAACTGGAAACGCCGATGGGTTGCTTACCGTCGTTCGACCTTCTCAACGCTTACCGTGGAAATTTCCGCACTCGTCGCCGGTGTTATGGAGTGAAGCAAATTGAAAAGACGACAGTGAGGCGTTGATAAGTTGAAAAGACAATGCCGAAAATATCACCTAAAATCCCTAGAACAGAGCGAAAAGAATCGGAAGAGTCAGATAATAAAAAAAAACTGATTGATTAATACCAAAATTAAACAGAGTTTGAAATCTACCATAATTAAAACATTGAAATAAAAGGACCCAAATACCCCCAGGCTTATAAAACTAGCGCCAACATCCAAAAATAACTCAAAAAAAAAACACAAATCTGACCATCCAAAATCCTAATCTAACGGTCACTAATTGACCTCATAAACCTCTATAATATACTAGTTCTCACCTGAATAGATTTCTATATATATATATATATATATATATATATATATATATATATATATATATATATATATATGTATGTGTGTGTGTGTGTGTGTGTGTGTGTGTGTGTGTGTGTGTGTGTGGGAGGGGGGTGTACATATATATTTTGGTCGTATGCAGCTTATTGCTCCCATGCAGTCGTGTGGCCCTACATTTCATGTTCAATTAACTTAATCTAACGGTGGCAGTAGCATTCTAGATTTTGGAATGTCTAATTCGTATTAAGTGAGGGGTGTTATGGTAATTACAATGGCCATTCACGTGCATGTATATAAGTCCATTTATTTGGTTAATTCTGAGCGCAGATTGGAGGAGATCATAATTGGGAGGTGATCGCAGCTAGAGAAGATCGTGATTGGAGAAGATCGCAATTTGGAAGGTGATCGCAGCCGGAGAAGATCGCGCTTGGAGCCTGGTATGTCGTGGTTTTTTGGCGTGTTTATTTGTTCCAGCTTGGTTACTAGTATTAATTTTTACCAATTTTGATATATGTTTGGTTTTTTTATTTTTCTAGTTTCAATTTTTCGTTATTGTTGTGTGTTTTTTGGAATAATTGGTTTGGTTTGGAGGTTTGTTGGATGTGTTTATGTTGTAATGGCGGTTTCCCGACGATGTGATATATTTTCCAGTTGTCTTGGATGTCGGTGTGTGATGACATGGTTGTGCGTTTTGTATGTGGTATGGTGTAATTCTTGTTGAATTGTGGTGTATATTTAGTTGTTGTTGTGATTGATAGTTATCTGATATTATGCGCATCTTTGGTGCATATACGTAGCAATATTGGTTCGTTTTTTCATATATTGTGGTGTATTTTATGTTGGTATGGATTGGGAACAGTTCTATTTTTTATTATGTTATTTTTACATGTTTTTAATTGGTGTGTATGTGTAAATATGAACTCTGCTAGTGGTGGTTATGATGAAGGTTATTCCACAAACATTGGTGTAGAAGGCAATACTTGTGATATGGAAATATCACCTGGTATGACTAAGCATTGGCGTCCAATTTGTGCCAATAGTTTAAAGCCTCACGTAGGGCAACAGTTTGATTCTTTGGATAGTGCTTTTGGTTTTTATAAACAATATGTTGGCTCTGTTGGTTTTGACTGTAGGTAGAGCACAACTCGGAAGGGTAGGGATGGTGTTGTTGTGTTGAAGCATGTTGTATGTAGTCGTGAGGGGTTTAAGCTGAGTTCTTCTAGTACTTCTTCTATCACCCAAAGTATTGTTGTGAAGAGACATAGGGTGACAAATAGGATTGGGTATAAGGCTAAAGTAGTGTTTAAGCTCATCCCGAATGGTTGCTATTCTGTGCATTTTTTTAGGAACGCCAAACCCATTCTATGTGTTCAACTATTGCTAAGCAATTTTTAAATGTCAATCTCAATCTTGATGCTGGCCATCAACTTTTTGTTGCAAGTTGTGTTCGGGCAAATATTAGTCCTACTCGGTCGTATAGGTTGTTTAAGGAGATTGTTGGTGAGTATTCTAATGTTGGGGCTACAAGTGTGGACTTTAAAAATTTCAAACGTGATTTGATGGCGTACATTTGAAATCGTGATGCCCAATTGTTCATAGATACGTTGTTTAAAAGGCGTGAATTGTGCGAAGCATTTGGGTTTGAATATGATGTTGATGAGGGTGATCAGCTTTCAAGGATTTTCTTGGCAGATGCAGTATCCAAGAAGAATTTTTCTTTGTTTGGTGATGTTGTTTCATTTGATGCTACATACCGTACTAACAGGTTAGTAATCTGTTTTTTGTTTGTGCATTTTGTATAGAGTAGTGATGTATTCTGTATGGGTTATGGTGCGTTTTTAGACGTGTTGTGGTGCTAACTGTTTTTGTGTTGTTCCTTATGTAGGTATAACCTGGTTTTTGTCCCATTTACTAGCATTGATAACCATAAGAGATGCATCACCTTTGGTGCAGGCTGCTTACGAGAAAAGACATAGACTCATATGTGTGGCTTTTGGAGAGCTTTAAGAAAAGAATGGGTCATGATCCTATTTGTGTTGTTAAAGATCAAGATCTAGTTGTGAAGGTTGTCATTGCTCAAGTGTTTGGTGCATCAAAACATAGATTTTGCATGCGGCATATAATGTGCAAGGTGGGAGAGAAGGTTGGACCGATTTTGTCTAAAGACAAGGTGTTTAGGAGGAAGTTGAATGGCATTGTTTGGGACAATTTACTTGATCCCGAGGTCTTTGAGGTACAATGAAATCTTATTATGGAGGAATGGGTTGGGTGATAATGGTTGGTTTCGTTACTTGTTTGAGTCTCGTACATTTTGGGCACCTCCATACTTTCATGACGAGTTTATGGTGGGTCTGGTTAGGACCACGTCTAGATTGGAGTCTCAAAATAGTTTTTTTAGTAGTTTCTCTAATGGACATTCTAGCTTGGTTGAGTTTTTGGTTCATTATGACAGTGCTATTGGCGCACAGTGGCATGCCCAAGCAAAATTGAATGTTGATTGTGAAGCTTGTTTTCCTATTTTGAAGACACCATTGGCGATGGAGCGGCATGCCATGGGTGTTTATACAATTTCTATATTTTATGATGTTCAAGACGAGATTTGTGCAGCTTGTTTTTCTTGTCGAGTGGTGTCTTTGAGCGATTGTTATGGCCGTGTCTCTTACGTGATAAAAGATGGTGACTATCGGACATGGCGTGTGGAGTTAGCTTTGCATGAGTATTGCACAAGGTATTCTTGCAAGATGTTTGAGCGTATGGGGTTGTTGTGTAAGAATTTTTTTTTTAAAGATCGTGGACTTGAGAGTATTTCTTCTAGGTATTTGGTGCATCAGTGGATAAAGGGTGCATGTTTGCACCCAATTTTTCATGTTGATGGTACAATTGTTGATCAATGTGCTAAAGTAGAGAATGTTAGGATGCTTACTAATCTACTGTGGTTTAATATTTATGCTTCTGTGGGGCTGGCTGATGGTTATTAATGAGCAAAGGCAGTTGTTTTAGGATGGGAGTAAGAATAGTAGTGGGGTGGCTGTTGGTAGTAAGCAAAGTGTGATTAATTCGTTTTGTGGGTCTGTGTCTATGGCTTCCATAGTGGATGTGCACGACCCTATCCAAGCTAAGAACAAGGGTAGTGGTAAGCGGTTGAAGAGTGCAAGGGAGAGAGTTGGAAGTAAATATGCAAAGCAATCAAGGCGATGCCACTCTTGTGATGAATATGGTCATAACAGTAGGACACATCCTTTAAATAATTGGAATTGTGCATTTTAACAATGTAGATGATGTGTTTTAATACATGGTGTTGTGCGTTTTATTACATATGTTGATACATTTACCTATGTTGTGGACTGGTTTTTTAGTTAATATGTCTTATGGTGTATGTATAATATGTCTTCTAGTGCATTTTAATACGTTGAGTGGTGTGTTTTATTACATATGTTGGTGTGTTTTAAGAGAGTAGTTGCATTTGGGGTATGGTGGTTAGTGGTGTGTTTTAAACTGTCTTCTGGTGCATTTTAGTACGTCAGATGGTGTGTTTTATTACCTATGTTGGTGCATTTTATGTGACTAGGTATATTGGGGGTATGATGGGGAATGATGCGTTTTAGTTTGTCCAGTAGTGCATTTTAGTACATAGAATGGTGTGTTTTATTACTAATGTTGGTGCATTTTACGCGAGTAGATGCGTCTCACTATGGAGTTGGAATGGTGTGTTTTATTCTATCGTCTAGTGCATTTTAGGTGTTGAATAGTCTGTTTTACTACATATGTTAGTGTATTTTATTTGACTAGTTGTATTTGGGTATGGTGGGGAATGGAGTGTTTTTATTTTATCAAGTCGTGCATTTTATTACATAGAATGGTGTGTTTTTTTTTACAAATGTTAGTGCATTTACGCGAGTATGTGCGTTTGGTTATGGGGGTGGAATGGTGTGTTTTATTATGACGTCTGGTGCATTTTAGGTATTGGATGGTGTGTTTTATTATGCATGTTGGTGCTTTTTATGTGACTAGGTGTATTAGGGTGTGGTGGGGAATGGTGTGTTCTAATGTCTCTACTGGTGTATTTTATTACGTAGAATGGTGTGTTTTATTACATATGTTAGTGCACTTTTATGTGAGTTAGTGCATTTGGCTATGGGGGGGAATGATGTGTTTTATTCTGTGGTCTAGTGCATTTTACTACATAGGATGGTATGTATTTAAACACATGTCAATCTTCATGTAAACAACTGTTACTAAGTGTCATTTTGGTGTTTTGTTTTGAATAATTGTGCATTTAGATAAGTAAGAGTGCATTTGGACTATTTCTAAATACTCACTCTTACTTATCTTTTTTTTTTTTTCAAAAAAAAAGATAAGTAAGAGTGAGTATTTAGAAATAGTCTAATTTTGCACCTGTGCATATTTGTGCATTCATTAGTCAGATGTTAAGTATCCATATAGTTGCCAAAAAATATAGTCAAAGCTATTAACAACCAAGATCTACCTAACAGTTGTAGTAGACATATTAACCAAAAATTGTTGTCAAATCATATTGTCAAACTAGTACCAAAGATAACTGACCTTGAAATTCAACTTCTCAGCCCAAATTCGGCTACTCTTGTATGTTTCTTCCTTTGTGCTTGTTTAGATCAGACGTTACAAGGGCAGTCAAGTACTTGATCTGTAGATTGTTCAATTGTGTCTTGTTGTCCTTTTGTAATCCGGAGTTCTATTCGTTTACTGTTTGTCTTCTAAAAGCTTCTATATGTCGCATGAGAAATACGCCATAATCAACCTTGTTGTGGCTATCTCTGCAAGGCATTCTCATTCTTTTAATCTTCAACGTCTTTACTTTTTAAGCTTTGTATGTTGACTTCAAACTAGTCAAAAACATCGAAAAGAACTTTTACTGCATAACAATAATGGCATATGAATGTTAGTAGTTGAATAGAGTATTTGGTATATGAAACAGTTGGGGGTCAGTTCATTACCAATGTTGCAGGCACAGTTCCATACTTGTCTTCAGTTTTTGTGGGCGCAGACGAGTTGTCTATGGCATCAAATCTCTCTAGGAGAGGGTCAAAGTAAATCATGTAATAGTGCTCTGAAGCTAGTATTAGAATCAGAAACAAACATGTGCCAAAATATGCACCAAAGACAAGTTAAAAGTGCACTACAAAATGTCGAATACTAGAATGCACCAAGCAATGCCTAACACTTACATGTTGAATTTTATGCCATGGGGGCGTCCATTGCAAGGGCCTTGTCCTCAAAGTACCGGTTACTGAAATGCTTATACCTGCTCTCCTTTTCTCCTTGTGGATTTACAACCGTGTAGATCTGCAAAGGTCAATGCTATTATTGTTAGAATTTGTAGGTTTTTAAGGATTTATTTAGTTTTATATTTTTAACTTACAGTTTTTCCAGGTTGAAGCACAGAGTCTCGCTCCTACTCGGTCTCCCTCACTGTGGTTAACAATAGCTGCCCAACCATCAATTATAGAAATTGAGATTTCACTACCCGGCCTTAGCAAAAACATATCTCTCCAATAAATAACATTTCTTTCAAATTTGAAACAGTTCTTACTCCCTAGTAATAGATATGCACAAGTTAATATAAATAAATGTTGTCTATACAAGTTCTAGTAAAAAAAAACACATCTAAATTAGTACAAAACACACCAACATGTATGAAAATATGCACCAAAGCACCAATAGTTCTAAAAGCACGAATCAACTAGTATAGATGCACCAATATTCATCAAAATATGCATCAGGTAAAAACTTACAAATCAAGTTGAGGATTTTCAAACACCCATTTCCTTATTGACCTCTTCAGTTGTGGAGATCGGTGTGTTTGCTTCCAATATGTTGAGGCAGTATGGGGCTCGGACTAGGGAGTATTCCCTCACTGGTTGTTTCCCCTTGTATCTTGGGTTAATTTGTCTGGTTGGACCTGATCTGGTGTGA
>CP025651.1:16061173-16063673 GCA_003576665.1 Ipomoea trifida
GTCAAAAGAATTAACGTGTGTAGTAGATAAATAAATTAGTTATAAAGAGAAAAGTACGGGAATGAAAATACACATTATACTCTACGATTTGACTTAGTCCAACAAACAACCACCCTAATTACCTAATTTTACCTAATTAGAATACAGTCAAGGATTATATTTACTCATTTGTAATTAATAAATAATCAATCAATAATAATTATTAATCAATTATTATTATTATTTTCCAAATAAATCTCTTATGTAATAAATCTCATACCACTATATAAATCAATATGAATTCAACTTATTTTACATCATTCACTATATATTAGAACTACTATAGCCTCATAGCATAGCAAAAAAATTATATCTATAATGGCCCCTACTTTTGTTACACTCAATAAGATAAACGCCTACAACACTGAGTGGTCAATAATAGTACGATTGATTCGTATTTATGAAGTAAAGAACAACAGAGGTGCAACCTTAGAATCTGTGCTGGAAGATGTATATATATATATATATATATATATATATATATATATATATATATATATATAATTTCTTGAATCATAATATATATTTTCTAATTCATATTCATATATATGTTCTATAAACCTCTCTACAAATTTGTTTATATTATTATTATTATTTATAATTTATTATTTATTATTTATTATTTGGCTTTATCAATTGTTGTTTTAAGTTTGTTTTTTTTTTCCTTTCTTTTTAAAATTTTGTATATCATTGTTTTTTTAATACAAAGTTTTATGTTTTATTTGCATTGAAAAAATAGGTAAAATTTGTTTTTTTTTTGGGTACATTCATTCACAATTCCTATTTTATTATTCATATATCAGGGTACCCGTATACACTTGACATTCAAACAACTACATGTTGAAAAATTCAAGTGTATGCTTGATGAGGGATGTTTATACGGAATAAATAATTTCATTGTTTCCAACAATTCTATGGCATTCAAAACCACTCAACACAAATACATGCTCAGTTCCATGCGGGGCACATAAGTGATTGAACATGCCGATACCAGTTTCCCAAACAATATTTATAAATTCAAGGAGTTTGGCCAACTTAAACCAGAAGATATAATTTATTCAGAATTATTTGGTAATATTGTTTTGTATACAATAACTTCATCTTCTAGCATATGTTATCTAATTTAATTATTTACAGTTATTTATTTGTTAAAATAGATTTGATTGGTTTTATTGTATCTATGCAATCACCTTGCACTACATTAGTTTCTGGGAAACAAATTATTCAAGATCATGAGTAAGTAATGTTTAAAATCTATTTTTATATATTACAATTTTATTATTTTTTTATGTTACTATATTTGAAAATAAATATTATTTATTTAACAACTATATACAGGGAAAAAACTTTAAGATGTACTTTCTGGGACCAATATGTTGATTTATTGCTCCCACTTGTGGACCACCCAGATCCGGAACCTGTTGTGTTGATAATGCAGATGTGTCGTGCAAAAATGTATAATGGTAAATACCTAATTTCATCATCACGTGTTATTCTTTGTAAATTTATTACATTATTTTTTATTAAAAATATAAAACATCATATAATGGTAATCTTTGTTATCTTATTCATTAGGTGAGGTTTCAATCACAAATACATTTGGTGCCACTAAGCTTGTGATGGATAATAATTGTCAGCAAATTGGTGATTTCAAATTATTGTATGTATATTTTGAATTTGAAACATTAAATTGTACTAAATTTGAATATTTAATTTTATTAATACTTTTTATATAATTTGAATAATATTAAATAAAATTATAAGGGGGATGTGACTCTTACACCAAAGGTTTCAATTAGTACATCAACAATATCATCATCTACAATAGCAGATGAGATCAACACTGAGACAATCCAGAATATTAGTCAGTTGTACGATGTTCCTGAGGTGTGTATATTTAATTTACTACAATTGTCAACACAAGTGTAAATTTAAAATCATAAATATTCTTTCTCAAATTACTATTTGATTTTTTGTAATTGTAAACATATAGGTTGGAAGCTTTTGGGTATTAGCCAAAATTGTGGCTTTTCAAAATATTGGAGATTGATGCATATGTTATTTATCCTGTAATAGGTGCTTAAAAAAATTAGAACCGTCATTGAATCGTTTTCATTGCTTGAAATGCAATAAATATTGGCCCAATGGTACCTTTAGATATAAAGTTACCATAAGAGTCTCTGATGCGACTGGGAATGCAACCTTCCAACTATGGGATCGTGAATGCAATGATTTATTTGGAAAATCTGCATCTGAATTAAAAAAAATCTTATGTGGAGGTTAGAACTAATTGTTATTGTATTATATTCAACTTCTCTTTTATTTTTTTAGAATTATACTAATTCAAATCCTTTATTGTATAGGATGAAATGGATTCGTTTCCCCCGGAAATGAATGTTGTAGTTCACCAAACCCTTCTGTTTAAGGTTCAAGTAAAACCAGAGCACCTATCAAATTTTTA
>CP025651.1:16066173-16072761 GCA_003576665.1 Ipomoea trifida
TATCTATACTATTAATAAAAACAATATCCTCAGTTTTAACTTCCCGCCCAAAACAGACCTATAATATTATGGTTTGCGTAATATTGTAAAATATGGTAATACAATTCCTATCCCTAATACAATTGTAAATAAAATAGAATTCCTAATAAAATATATTCTTCCCTAGTTCCTATTCGTAATACAATTCTAGACTAAATTACTAATGGTAATAATTCAGTATATATATTTCTCTGCAATGCAATCTATACTATTAATAAAAACAATATCCTCAGTTTTAACTTCGCCCAAACAACCTATAAATTATATGGTTTGCGTAATATTGTAAAAAATATGAAAATTGCATAATTCAACCCGCAAGGCCAACCAATTTTCTGAACGACATTCGTGCATGCAGGTGTCGGCGCACGAGTCAAGCCTTTTTAAGTTCATTTTGGGATTTCATTTGCACCCCCTGCGAGCGAGAGAGAGCTCTATGCTATACAATTCAATAAGCCTTAGAAAAACTCTTTTATAAGTATGGTGCAAACCACTTCTCAAACCAATTGGGGCAAAAGTTACTTGAAAGGTTTTTCTCTATATTTTTCTAACTCAAATGGGTCAACTTTGAGAACCAATTTCTCATTCACCCATTACAGTTTTGAGCGTACAATATATCAATCTTTTCGTCTAAATACGAAGAACACGAATCCACTTTGACCCGACCCAAATCGAAAGTGGCCCCACATATATTTGTACCACAATATTGCCAGTAAAATGCCATTTTATGTAATTTTTTTCCAACAGTTATTTGTCCAGAGAATATCAACGTGTTGAAGGAAGAAGATGATATATAGTGAAGGGAAATATCATGTTCACTATATATCATCTTCTTCCTCCAACACAACGCTCTACGGTCAACCAACAATTACTCAACTGATTATCCCATTACTCCCATGTAAATTTTTCTCTAATATAGTTATACTTCTGAATATCAAAATATAAGTGTACCTCAAGATCTTGCAATAACTAACTGACAAATAATTAAATTAATGAATATGATGCAATAATGTAAATTATCTACCTATTGCATTTATACAGTTATTTTAGAACACTGAATTTTTGTGATATTTGTTGCATGCAAGGAAGACTCATACTATAATTGCATTTATACACTTATTCATACTCATATTCGATGTTATAATTTATATAATTGTATATCTGATTCAAATATTTCTTAAAATATTATAACAAATTCATTCCGTGCAACGCACGGGTGAAAATACTAGTAATAATAATAATAATAATAATAATAATAATAATAATAATAATAATAATAATAATAATAATAATATAATATAATAATAATAATAATATATTTATTATTATTAATATTATAATATAAAATAATAATAATAATAATATAATAATAATAATAATAATAATAATTATAATAATTATAATAATAATAATAATAAAGGACAATGCGAAGAACAACACAGTTGTAGTGTAAAAATATTATTTATTTTTTTATAACAATATTTTTTTTTGTGTTTTCATAAAAGCGTAGGCCATAAATCAATTTAATTTCATTTCAATTCTATTTTTTTTCTTTTTTTATATTTATCTTAATATGTTATAGGAATAACACAGTAGTAGAAATTAAATTTGTTACTTATTTTTCTTAACAAAAAAGTATTATTTATGTACTTTTCAATTTTTTTGTTTATAAAATACAAATATTCAAATTTTGAATAGGAAAAAAAATGGCTCTACTAAGGTTTTGATATATATATATATATATATATTATATATATATATATATATATATATATATATATATATTGTTAAAAATCATTACAAATATGAACATAATCATTTATTTTATATTTACCAAATCATAAAATAATTATAAATTTTTTGAATTTATTATGGTGTATAAATTAAAATCAAATATTCATTGATAATCATTCTAAATATGAGCAAAATCAAAATATATAATATTCTTTTAAGTAAAATATTACATCACAGAAGTATAAATACCAAATTGTTGTCTTTGAACTAAGTTTTTTTTGAAGATGTCTATTGTATACTATTTTTTTAAACTATTCAAACATATTTATTATACAAAAAAAAAAAAAAACTATGGGAACAAAACTGTTTTAAATCAAGTAATTTAAAAAAACATTCAAATACAGTTTGATTCCAAGAATCTTTAATCATCTTAATGATTTTTAAAATTATTTACACTTTTTCCCATATTTATTTAGATAGTAATGACATTAAATATCGAGAAATATATTATTCATACTTTTACACTTATCTTATCATTGAACAAATATACAGTAAAAATATTATAATTATTTATTGTTTATAATTTAACCTCTAATTTATTATTAAAATATCTAATAAAAAAATTTCATCCGTGCATCGCACGGGTAAAATACTAGTATATTTAATAACAGAAATGCCTAGCAAAGTTTTTCACCCCCCCCTCTAGACTTGTACCCCATCCCCTTGGGACCAACAATTGGTATCAGAGCAAGTTCTCTGATCGATATAAACCTTTGTTTATATTGCCTAGAGATTCTTCTTTGAAAATCTTTTAAAATCCTTTCAAAGCACGAGATAAAAAATTTTCAATATGGACAGCATGTTGTCGAGACATCTTCTTTTTGATCTTAGCAGGTTCGATGACTGGAAAACGCGCATGCTTGCATACCTATCAGCCCTCCACGATGAGATGGCCGAGGTTATAAAAACCGGACCAGTCAAGATCGTAATGGTCAACACTGCTGCAGAACAAACCAAAGACACACCAAAGTATGTTCCAAAGCCTAGGGAAGAATGGACAAGTGATGATAGGAAGAGAAACAACTTGGACAACATTGCCAAGGACATCCTCTTCAGAGCCATAGACGAGACCATCTTCCCGAAAGTAAGAAAATGCACAACGGCAAAAGAGGTATGGGATACTTTGATGTTAATTGGTGAAGGTGACGAACAGGAAAAGGAGAACAAGCTCACCGTAGCCATGAAGAAGTTCGAGGACTTCAAGATGAAACCGGGTGAAAGCATCGACAGCATGGAATCTCGGTTCACCAAGTTATCTATCGAGATCAGCGATCTTGATAAGGAGATCCCACAAAAGGAACTAAACCTGAAGGTCCTACGAGGACTTACCAAGGAGTGGGAAATGAAGGTGATCACAATGCGAGATCACAGGGATCTAAAGAACACCACAACTGATCAACTATTCAGAGACCTCAAAGCTTTCGAGTTCGAGATGTTCCCGAGAGATGAGGATGTGGTGGACAGACGAAACGTGGCACTGGTTGCTGAACAACCATCCACATCTTCAAGGTCAGACCCTAAACCCACAAATATCTTATCTGACGAACAGTTTGCTCTTTTTATGAGAAAATTCAGGAAGTACATGAAGAAAACACCTGAGAGCAATACAAGTTCACCTTCCTCCTCAAGAAGGAAAAATGAAAGATTCACATCCAAAAGAACGGAGGAAGAAAATCAAGGTCTTTGCTACAACTGTAGAAGACCTGGACACTTCAAGGCCGAATGCCCTTACCCTATGGTAAGCAAGTATCAAGGCCAAGAAGGCAGGGATTCCGGAAGAAAGGAGGAATCCAGAGAGAAGCCAGCACAAAGTGGCTTCAAGGGAGAAACAAAGAATCATCCGCGCAGGAAGGCGCTTGTTGCTGAAGAACTCGAGAAGGCAATCGAGGAGTCCGAGACGTCGAGCTTCAGCGATAGCAGCAGCAGCTCAGAGGATGAGAGGGGGCTCATCTGCTTATACACTACAGAAGAGGAGGATCAATGCTTGATGGCCATCAATAATGAGGTAACATCCACTTCCACTTCTCGCTGCTCTATCTCTACTTCTCAAGTCTCTTCGTTTAGAAGCGATGAGGATCCCTTCGAGACTATGGAATTGCTCAGAAGGAACCTTGAAATCGCTAATAGCACTCATGCTAAAACGTTGGAGGAAAACAGCAGGCTAATTGCTGAAAGAGAAATACTTAAGAATGTCTCGAAAGAGAATTCAGAGTTAACTCTCAAAGTAAGCAACTTAGAAGCTGAAATAATCCGACTTAAGGAGGAGTGCAAAGCTCGAGAGATTAATGAGCTTAATCTTAAAGAGGTCATTGCATCATATACTAATTCCTCCAAAGCTATGGAGAAAATGGTAAATGATCATAGACCCACAAATGATAGAACCGGACTCGGGTTCCGTCAGAACAATCTCTCGAAAGATAAACAGACCTCAGGTTTGGGAACTTCAAATAATGGAGGATCTCAACCCAAACCAAATAAGGGTCATAAAGGACCGGAAGTAAGGACCAGGGTAGCTATTCACAAACCGTCCCTATACACCAGAAATGGAAAGAATAGGAAAGCTACGAAGAATGGCCGGGTAAACGCTATCGAGAAATCATGCAGTTATCTCTCGCAAGGCCATTCTAAGTACAAGAAAAGCTACATTCCATATAATGCACCTCAGGGTAAATATGGAAGGTCTGAGATCCAGAGGGGTAGGTTATCACGGATGGAGGCAGGCAGAAACTTCCCATCTAGTGATGATTGGTCAGAAGAACAAGAACCGTGGAATAAAGTTCAGTTTCTACGGTATCATATGACCAAACAGGCAATGAAGGGAATGGTACGTAAGCCTGAGGTCAAGCCTCAACCAAAGCTAACTTATGTACCTAAAAGGCCCCGAGTCTTTGCTAGCATTCCTTTTGATTATCAAACGTATAATGGCTACATTGCACCTAGACCTGGAATAATGGGTCCAAGGTATAAATTGATGCCTAAACTCACTAACCCATCAAGACCCAAAATTTGGGTACCTAAATCTGCTTGATATGTTTGCAGGACACCAGGGACACATGGTTCATTGACAGTGGATGTTCGAGACATATGTCTGGAAACTTAACGCTGCTAGAGAACATCCAACCTATCGAAGGTCCCTTGGTGACATTTGGAGACAACGAGAAGAAATGACATACAAAGGCTGTTGGTGAAATCCATAAGAATGGACTGGTGATCAAGGGAGTATCCTACGTTGAAGGGCTTAAGTTCAATCTCCTTAGCACAAGCCAATTCTGTGACAAGGGCTACAAAGTAATCTTCACCAAAAGCAAATGTCAAATCATATAAGAGGAATCTCTCGAAGTCGTCCTGGAAGCAACAAGGAAAGGAAACATGTACATAGTGGATTGGAAATCTGCCAAACCATCCCTATGTATGCTAGCAAGGAGCAAGGAAGACTTATGCTGGGATTGGCATAGTAAGCTCAGTCATCTAAACTTCAAAACCATCAACAAGCTTACAAAGAGGAATCTTGTGGAAGGACTGCCAGATGTGACGTTTCGAAAGGATAAAATCTGTGAGGCATGTCAACGCTGTAAACAAATCAAATCCTCTTTCAAGAGCAAAGCCGAGACATCATCCACCAGACCATTAAGTCTCCTTCACATGGACTTATTTGGACCAGTGGATCCACCCAGCGTAAGAGGAAGGAAGTACACTCTTGTGGTAGTAGATGACTACACAAGATTCACCTGGACCGTGTTCTTAACCAAGAAGAGCGAGACAAAAGCCGCCTTGCCAAATCTGTTGAAACAAATGCAAGTAGAAAAGGATGTCTCGATAATAAAGATCCGGTCAGACCAAGGTGGAGAGTTCGTCAATCAAGTGATCGAGAGCTACTGCAACGACAATGGGATTCATCATCAACTGTCAGCTGCTCGAATTCCTCAACAGAACGGAGTTGCTGAAAGAAGGAATAGAACTCTCAAGGAAGCAGCAAGGACCATGATTTCACAAGCTAATATATCTCAAGGATTTTGGGCAGAAGCAGTCAACACAGCATGCTACACCCAAAATCGGTCCTTGATCGTGAAAGGAGCGGGAAAGACTCCATATGAGTTGTGGAACGGAAGGAAGCCGAATATAAGTTACTTCCACACATTCGGATGCAAATGCTATGTCCACAACAATGGAAAGACTCAACTAAGAGCCTTTGATGAAAAGGCGGATGAAGGAGTATTTCTGGGATACTCATCGATAAGTAAAGCATTCAGAGTCTTCAACAAGCGGAGGTTGGTGGTTGAAGAATCCATACATGTCTCTTTTGGTGATAGAATGTTAGCAGATCAACCATCAAGGACAACAGAAGTAGCTGAAAGTCCAGAGGAAATTCAGCCAGAGTCTATCGAGAGATCAGATCTACCTCTCGATAGTTCGATAGCTCGAGATGTAGCAGAACTCCAGTCAGAATCAGAGGATGAAGAAGCCAGCAAGGAAAAGACATCTAAATCAGCTGAACCAATCCAGATAACAGTTGATCAACCTTCACCTCAACCGACAACAGAGGCATCAACTGAGGAATCACAACCAGATTTAAGATGGTTGAGAGGTCACCCCGCTGATCAGGTGCTTGGAGATGTACGTGACAGAGTTAGGACCAGATCAGCTTATCGAGAGAGCATGCTAGCCTGCTTTCTATCTCAAATAGAGCCTAAGGTGATTGATGAGGCTCTAGGTGATCCAGATTGGGTTCAAGCCATGCAAGAGGAACTTCATCAGTTC
>CP025651.1:16091375-16127301 GCA_003576665.1 Ipomoea trifida
GAGTCAAGGGTTGTCAAGGTTACAGCTTAGGAGATAGGATTGCCATCTTGCACAAGACATTTTCAGGAAGCAAACAAGAACCACGTTCGAGAGGATGAGGATGACTTTTCAATAAAAGGAAATGCCACGTTTCCTAAGGGAAAGAGAAGAACTCGGCTTCGAAAGAAAATGAGAATGAGGTTTGCCGAGGTAAAAAGGATTTCTCAAATCAAGGGAGTATCAAGTCCTTTGAACAAAAGAGAATGGACGAAAAGAACTTGGCTTCGAGAACGGATATGCGCAAGATTGAAAACACAGGAGGAGTTTTCCAATGATAGGGTATTTACTCATTCGAGGAAGAGAAAGAGTTTAGATTCCAAAGGAATTAAGAATAAGGTTTCGAAAGACAGAAACGGTTTATCGATGATAAAGTATTCAACTCTTCAGGGTAAGAAAAGATTCAATTTGGAAGAAGATGAGAATGAGGTTGAAAACGCAGAACGAGTTTCTCAACGGTAGGATATTCGACTTACTCAAGGAAAGGGAAGAATCAGGTTCCAAGATGAGTTAAGAACGAGGTCTTAGCAAGGCAGAAACTCTTTCTTTATGATAGGGTATTCAATTTCCCAAAGGAGAGAGAGAAGTTCATTTTCCAAACGAAGGTGAGAAGGAGATTTAGAATGGATAGAAAGGGATGCCTAAATAGAAGAGCGTGCAATCCCCAAGGGAATGAGAGAGATTCGGTTCTAAGAGTCGATAGTAATGAGGTCTAGAAAGATAGAAAGGATTCTTTAGTGATAGGGTATTCATCTTACTCCGAGAGGTGAAAGAAATTAGGTTTCGAGAGGAATTAAGAACGGGGTCTGGGAAGGCGAAATGATTTGTCAACGGTAGGGTATTCAACTCGTCAGGGGAGAAATAAATTCAATCTTGAAACGGGAGAAGAATGAGATAAACTGAAAGGTTGTCTGAACGGAAGGATATACAATTTGAGAGGAATTTGAATGTAAGGGGCGATAGCAAGGAGATCTAATAAGATAGAAAGATTCCTTAGCAATAGGGTATGCACTTTCTCAAAGAAAAAGAGAAATTCAGTGTCGAGCGAAAATGAGAAAGAGATTTAGAACCGGTAGAGAGGATGTTTCAACACTAAGGCATTTAGAGTGTCAAGAAACAAAGGCAAATTTAGTTTCCAAGAATAGGTAGGAATACTAATTAGAATATAGGGAAGGGATTTCCTAAAGGAAAGGATTATTGGGATTTCGAGGAGCCGAGGAGAATTTGGTTTCCATGAGGATATAGGAATGAAGATTACAACGGATAGAAGGGATTTCCTAACGAGTATGGCACTTAGGATTTGCGAAGAACTGTGAAGGATTCGGCTTAAAAGGAATAGGAAGTCTCTCTATCCTAAGCGATTTCTTCGGGTTGACGATTTGATTACGACACTCTGACTGACTGATAGATCTCGGCTTGCTACCCACGCGACACTGACTTGAGATTCGAATAAGCTCTATATGCAACCTACGATTCGCACAACCTTATTACTCCAAGAGAGGCTGGAGGTGGTGAGTTGCTGATGACTGGTTGGTGCAGAACGAAAGAATTCCGAGGAAGCTTTATGAAAGGTTAGATTCGATTAGAAAGGTATCGTCCGATTTTGAAAGGAGATTCGCTTATGGGTATTAGTGATCTTTAGAACCGAGGTTACTTCCTTGAAGCTTTTGCACAAGGGGATTACTTTCAAAGGTACACCGAGTAGGTTGCACGAGGTCCCCTTCACGGAGCCATACACCACTTGCTTACGGCGTTCCTTCTTATCTTCGGGGATCTTAAGCGTTCGGGTGTACTTTCTACTTGACTCGATCTTCCTTGTCTTGAAAGTTGCAGCTTCTAACTCGTTCCTTCGTAGCTGCTTCAGGGGTAGGTAAGACTACCTTAAGGTCTGCGACTCCCGACCTCGGATTGTATTCTTCAGGTAACGTTAACTCCGAGTTTAGCTCGTACGAGGCTCTTCATTGCTGATCCGTAGGCTCCTACTTGGCGTGCTTTAACTCTTTAATGACGTGCCACGCCTGCTTTTGCCATTCCCTCACGGCTGAGGGTCTTCGGGTCTTCAGTCTTCGGCTCTAGTTGCTTTCTTCGTCTTGCATTGAACTCCAACCGCATGAACCCATTCTTCAAGTCTTGTGGTTAACGAAGATCTTGCAGACGAGACTACACGCGCAAAGACGCCCATTCCCGAAGAACGTAGACTGCAGTCGTTGACTCCGAACCGCGAGTGGATTAGTCTTCTTTGACGAGCTGCCCGATCTTCTGTTTGCTTCAACGCATACGTAGCTATCCATCGTCTCGAATCACTAACTACTTATTCCTAATCTAAGGCAGGCTCCTAAGCAAGACTAAAACGAAGCAACGTATCTGAAAACGATTAAGACTTACCCGGGAAGACGAGCCGCAAGCTGCAAACAACAAGGTTAACAAAGCACATATAATATAAACAGATAAGGCGCGTCCTCCCCGCGTTTCCTAGAATTCACACATCCTAGGATTCTCAAAACATCTTAATTCCTACTGATCAAGTCCTAGAGTCTCAAAAGTTCAACCCTAGGATCTCTACTCAGACCTCAACACAGGCTCTGATACCAACTGTGACACCCCAACCTCACACAGGCTGAGATAGCTAAAAACTTAACATAAAAGCTGCCAACCTCAACCAACAACCCAAAGATAGCGGAAGCGAATTTAAAACCTAAGGGGCGTCATGCCACATCTAGGAAAGATAATACAACCTAGATGCACAGGCTAACCATAAAACACGGAACTGTATAAACGGTAATCCTTAAAGTATGTTTAACAATATTCAAAGTACTAGACTAGGGTATATAAAGTCTCAAATGGCTCACAGGCCAAAGCATAAGTCTAAAACATAACCACTAACTAAGCCTCCTCATACGGGTGTATCTCTATCGCGCTCACGCAAAGGCTTTAAGGCAAACCTGGAAAACACACAAAGAACCATTAGCAAAAGACTGCTAAGTAACCACCACTCACACCCGCAAGGAAGTATAGATATACATATAAGTTGTAAATAGGTTTACGCACCCATATAGAATATAAACACCAACAAACTGTTCAATAGTTCAAATCGGATACTCAACAAGGATAAACTGAACGAATCATAAACCAAGACTCATCCAACCAAAGCCAACGATTAACAAGGAAAGCATAAGACAACAACGAACCATAACCAAGATACCAACTGAACGCAATCATAAGGAATAATCAATCATAATTGAGAATAACGAGATATCAACAGAATGAACAAGGACTCATAACCAAAGAACCGAAGGGAAATCTCAACACTAACCACCAAGCAACATATCGAACCCAATCCCAATCATAAACCAAGTACACAGGGGTAATGAACCCAATCACAGGGGTGATGAACCCAATCACAGGGACCGTAGTCCAATCACAGGGACCGAAGTCCAATCACAGGGGTGAATCGACCCAATCACGGGGGTAATGAACCCAATCACAGGGGTAGCGAACCCAATCACAGGGGCAATAGCCCAATCACAGGGACCGACAGTCCAATCACAGGGGTGTAATCAACCCAATCACGGGGGTAATGAACCCAATCACAGGGGTAATCAACCCAAATACAAACAATAGCACAGATAGTCCACCCAACAACTCCAATGATACCGACAACCCGCAAGGGATACTCAAAGATCCACTACCACATACTCATACTCACTCAGCCCCAAACCATCACTCAGAGTGTTCATCTCAGATATGAACACCAACCAACTTCCAAATAATATAATCAAGGAATCCACCAATCAAATAATAGACTCAAACAAGTGGACTAAGAGGTATGAATAAATACTCAGAAACAAGGTGAACATATTCAATAGAATACTCTAACAAACTTAGAACGAAAGGGGAAACCAAACAACGGATCACTCACTAACCACTACCACCTTACTCTCACGGAAAACCCTAGCGCTTACATTGTCACGCTAGAGAACCCCGCAAGAGCAATTCCCACATATCGAATCAGACTCAGCTCAGAATACAAAGAGATACTCCAGAATACAAAGATCATATCACAATACACCAATATTCACTTAACAGAGGCCAATAACATGGAAATCCAAACCAACAATGATCATATACATCAAATAGACAAAGGATTAGGACACGAGTCCATGAATCCACAACACAATCAATAATAGGCTAACAACCAAGGATATTCAGGATTTCTAATCCACCAATTAACGTCATATAGAATAGGAGTGAATAAAATAGGTTTGATGGACATGGATGGTTACCTTTGAAGCGTACTTAATCCAAAAGCATATTTAATCCAAGCAACGTCGATCCTAAGCTCAAAGCTCGGTTCATAATCGTGAACCTGAAGGATTAATATAATCTAACGCCGTCACTAACTATTAGTAGCAATACTAATATTCTTAATCGGCCTATGATCCTATAATTCCATGCTCAAGGCTAATATAACATGATCATATGGATTATACTTAATCTAGTACTAACTAATACTAAAACGAGGTATGACTAATACTAAACCGAATCTATAAGGTCATAACTTAAAATTAGAAACATAACATTACCTTAAACCTGCTGAGCTAGGGATCGAACCCAAGTCCCTTAGCTTAACCCACCGGAGCCATACCACTGCACCATTCTGTTTCTTGTTGCCGAATTACGCCATTAATAGCATAAAACCAGACGTCACCGATCGATGCTCATGCTTAACGGGGAGGGGAGTTCCGTTGCTGTCACCCGCCACCCTTCGCCGTCGTCACTCTGTTCGCTGGAAGCAGGGGTTGCCGATGCCGTTATCGCGGAGCTACTGCGTCGAAGAGCTCTACTGCCGGAGTCCGTCCACAATGCCGCTGCTGGAGATCAGAGGAGACGACCGCCAAAGCCGAGCCCGCTGCCGTCGCCACTGCTGAGCCCTGCTGTTCGTCGCCGGAATAAAGAAGGTGCCGCCGAGGAGCAGAAGACGAAGATCGGAGACGAGGATGCAGTCGCCGAGGAGTGCACCAGCCGCTACTTCCCGCTGCTTCTTCGCCGGATGTCCTCGCCGTCGTTAGCCGCTACCCGTTCTGCTCCGCTGCCACAGCCACTCGCGATCCCGTCCGTCGACAACACAGCCACACATGCACTGCCGAGAAGGGCTGAACTGAGAAGCTGCCCTCTACCCTTGCCTCATGAAGGTGACGGTCACCATGGAGGACTGCCGGAGCTCACCGTCGCTGCATCACTCCATCGCCGACGTTGCTGCGTATCGCCTTTGCACGGGATTGTTTCATCGATAGGGAATTGAGAGGCAGAAGTGATGAAACGGGAATGGATGTTTGGCTGCTGAACAATGATCAAGCTATTACTATTTAGGGTAGTTTCCTTTTTGGGCTTTGGGCTAGATCAATATGGAAACTATATAGTTTAGACTTAAGCTAGTTGGGTCAAACATAGCTATAATATAATTATATTGGATCCATAGCTCTATATTAAAACAATATAATATGGGCTAGAATATTTAAGTGTCCAAATAATAATTATAGAAATAATTTGCCTATAGCCCTTAGGAAAACAATTATATAATTATGGGCTTAGTATAACTCTTGAGAAATATAATTTATGTGGGCTCAATAATATCATTGTGTAGGAAATATATATATATATATACAACTATAGGAATGTTGGGCCATAGCCTATTATTAACATAACAATAGTTTATATATAAGAGTATATAGTCCCGAGCCCATAAGAAATAATTATACTTATAATTATTTAAATAATTATTTAATAAGAAAATAACCCCTTGTAATATTCAAAAGAGTAGTAGGGAAATTTCGGGGTGTTACACAAATCTTAAGTACTTCCGCACTTTTGGCAGTAAGTGTTATATTCTGAATGACCGAGAAAAGGTTGGAAAATTTGAACCAAAAAGCGATGAAGGCATATTCTTAGGATATTCACCAAACAGTCGAGCATACAGGGTCTATAACAAGCATACTAAGACAGTACAAGAGTCAGTAAATGTAATTGTTGATGATCAACCATATTCAGTTCTAAACTATCTACCATTTACTGATCAAGAATCAAAGCAAGATAGTTCAGCTAAAGGAAAAGAAGTCAAGAAAACAGAGTCAGGGTCTGAAGACTCTGATGAAGATATCACTGATCCAGATACTGAACTAGGTCAGAAGGAAGCTGACAGTACACAAGAAATCGCCAAAACTGAAGCAAAAATAGAATCTGAGAACTCAAGATCTTCTACCGAACATCAGCTGAAAACAGATACTAGTCTTCACCCATCAAAACATGTTCCTACACATATCCAAAAGAATCATCCTGCTGAAAATATACTAGGATCACCTACTGCTGGCATTCGAACCAGAGGCATGTTGAAGAACAGTCTGGCAGAGTTATCAGGTTATGCATGCTACACATCAAAAATTGAACCCAAAAATTACAAAGAAGCACTCCAAGATGAAGACTGGATAAGGGCCATGCAGGATGAACTTGCACAATTCGAAAGAAATGAGGTATGGGATCTTGTACCTCGTCCCACAAATGCAAATGTCGTAGGTACAAAATGGATTTTTCGAAACAAAACCGATGAACAGGGAAATGTTGCCAGAAACAAGGCCAGATTAGTGGCTCAAGGATACTCTCAGGTAGAAGGGATTGATTATGAAGAAACATTTGCACCTGTTGCCAGACTTGAATCGGTAAGACTACTTCTGGCTGTCTCCTGTATTCTGAACTTTCAACTGAACTAGATGGATGTAAAGACCGCCTTCTTAAATGGACTACTTCATGAGGAAATATTCGTGGCTCAACCAAAAGGATTTGAAAATCCTCAATATCCGGATTATGTCTACAAGCTGAAAAAGGCCCTTTATGGTCTGAAGCAGGCGCCAAGAGCCTGGTATGAACGACTCACGCAATATCTCATACAAAATGGGTACATTCGTGGTGGGCTGACAAAACTCTGTTCGTGAAAAAGACCACAAATCACATAACTGTAGCTCAAGTCTATGTAGATGATATAATTTTTGGATCTACATCTCCAGCAAACGTCAAGGACTTCATCCAAGTTATGGAAAAGGAATTTGAAATGAGCATGATAGGGAACTAACATGCTTCTTGGTCTTCAAGTGAAACAAATGGAAACTGGTCTATTTCTCTCTCAAACTAAATATGCACTCAACTTGATCAAAAGGTTCGGTCTTGACACTGCTAAAGAGGCCAAAACACCTCTGTCAACAACCTTGAAATTGACTAAAGATTCTGATTCAAAGCCAGTTGAAGGCAAACTTTATCGAAGTATGATTGGTAGTCTGCTTTATCTGACAGCAAGCCGACCTGATATTATGTTCAGTGTGGGTCTATGTGCTCGTTTCCAAGCAAATCCAAAAGAAGCTCACCTAAATGCTGTTAAAAGAATAATCAAATATGTCAAAGGAACTGTGAATCATGGTCTGTGGTACTCTCGTGACTCAGGAACTGAACTACTGGCTTCAATGATGCAGATTGGGCAGGAAATTTGGAAGATAGGAAAAGTACATCAGGAGGTTGCTTCTTCCTTGGTAAAAATCTTGTCTCTTGGTTTAGTAAAAACAGAATTCTATCTCATTATCCACGGCAGAGGCAGAATATATAGCTGCTGGGAGCTGCTGCACTCAACTTCTATGGATGAAACAGATGCTGAACGACTATGGTTTTAAAGATCAGCAGTGCTGACCTTCATTGTGATAATACTAGTGCATCAACATAGCTAAAAATCCCGTACAGCATTCCCGTACCAAACATATAGACATCAGACATCATTTCATCAGAGAACTCGTGAAAGTGGAGATAAGAATGCACTACATCCCAACAGACAAACAACTTGGAGATATATTCACTAAGGCATTGGATCTGACCAGATTCAACACTCTCAAATCTGAACTTGGAATGTGTTATGGACACTACTACAGAAATCACATACAACGTCGGCTATTTAACGTCGGCTAAATACTTAGCCGACGTTATAGTCGCTTTGAAACCTTTAACGTCGGATATTATAAAACAGCCGACGTTAAAAGTTCCATTTTAATGCTACGACGAGATACGACGACGGCTAACAAGATAGCCGACGTCGTAACTCCGATGGGAGCGCACTACGACGTCGGCACAAGATAGCCGACGTCGTAGCGCCGGCGGCGGGGGATACGACGACGGCTACGGCATTAGCCGTCGTCGTATCCCCATTCGGAGCACTACGACGTCGGCAGCAAGGTAGCGACGTCGTAGCGCCGGCGACGGGGTGAACGACGACGGCTAAGTAGTAGCCGTCGTCGTAGGGCAGGCGACGAAGGGGAAACGACGACGGCTAAAACTTAGCCGTCGTCGTAGCGCCGGCGACGGGGGGAAACGACGACGGCTAAGTAGTAGCCGTCGTCGTTGCGCCGGCGACGGGGGGATACGACGACGGCTCCGGCATTAGCCGTCGTCGTATCTCCAATGGAAGCGCAATACGACGTCGGCAACGTGGTAGCCGACGTCGTATCGCAAATATCCACCGGCGACGGGGGGATACGACGACGGCTACGGCATTAGTCTTCGTCGTATCTCCAATCGGATAATATTAATAATAAAAAATAACTTAAAACTTAACCAGTTAAGTGAGTTAACCCTAGAATTCCTATTCTGATTCCTCTCTCATAGCGCGCGACCAGACGCAAGCCCTCGCCGTTCTCCTTCACTCCCTCCGACGCGACCAGACGCACTCCGGCCTCACTCCGTCTCTAACGGCAGTCTGCTGTCCTACTCGTCGGCTGGCCTTCTTCAGTCGCACTCACTCTGGCCTCACTCCCTCGCCTTCTTCAGTCGCCGTTCATCGATGCGAGCCAGAGGTAGGGCACGCATTTCCTGTTCGATTTCACTCAGCTCGCTGCATTAACAGTTAAACGTTAATTAGCTAGGTTTCCGATAATGCCGACACATTGTTGAAATAATCGATTTAGCTTAATCGAGATTATTGATTCGTATTTTTCAGTGCGGACGAAGCTAGGTTTCAGAGCTTGAAGAACTCGTCAATGGCGGACAGGCGAGTCGCCGACCTGTGTTAATTTACAGTATCGACAGTCAAAATAGTCAATACTTTGTTTTCAATTCCTTAATAATTTAGATTTGATTTATTATATTTTCTGCAGGTTGAATGATCATCATTCTGAATCCAAACACGAGCACGCTGTTGACGATCCGGAGGCGGTTACATCAATGGTTGACACGTGAGTTCTTCCTGATAAATAATATTCTTTCCTCTTTTATTATTACTCTGTTTGAAATTATATGTTTAGCCAGAATGGCTTGATTGTGATTCTTCAATTTCACCCCAAATGTTGCATGTGCTCTCCCCAGTCCACCACCCCCCCCCTCATCCCCCACCCCAAGCTCTTTTTATATATTTTTGTGTGTATATATATACACAAAGATTCTGAAATTCGAGTGTTATTTGATGATAAATTACATACATTTTAAACAAAGTTCGAGTTAACTGTAATTCGAGGATAAATTATATGCATTTTTAGTTGTAGTTTCTAACAGAGTTCAAGCTAGATGTAATTTGATAATAAATCACACGCTTTTTTTAGTTCATAGTTCAATGTAGGTGCTATTTGATGACTATTATATTCAATTTGCATTTAGGTGTTAAATGCTCTATTATTCTGCAGATTCAAGATATCAATGAATTATCAAGACAAGAAGTTGATGAAATTATCAATATGTGCGCTCGCCAAGGTTCTGTTTCGTCATCAGAAAATATACAAAAAAGGTTTGTGGTTTCCTTTGCATTATTTTTTCAAAGACTCAGGGATAATGATGGATCTTATCATCTCGCATTTACCACTAAATTCTGTTCAGCTATTCACTAATTAGACTTGAATCACAAACAGATTTGTTCTGATTTATTTTCAAACCTATCTAGTATATACCCCCACAGAAGAGTTTCTACTGCCATCATCAACCATTAAAAGAGTTTGTAATTGCAGGAGATATATTGCAATGATGGAGATGTGTCGAATTGTTGGAGACAGAAATAAGCTTATTACCATATTGCTTCTGGTTTCTGAAAATGTCATGAACATTATCCTGTTCCATTTTCAAGACAGGTATGATTTTGTAATCCAATTTTTTTTTTAAATCTAATATTCATTTCATTTTATTACTGACTTATGTCATTATTTATTGTGTATTTCAGTTCTTATGAATGTAATTCTAGTGAGTCTGTAAAAGGCTCACATATGGTTCAAATCTGTGGGAATTTTTAATCTTTGGATTGAAAAACCTATTTCATTGTAACATACAAGCTATTGTTTATGTATCTTGGCTCATAGTCATATTTCTTCCACATCCTGCAGTCAATGCTACAAGGGGATCCAGCATGGATAGGCTATATCTGTGCATTTGCAATTTTTCATGGAGTGGTATGAATTCAGCATTTCAATGCCCTCTCAGCCTCTCGATCTCGTGTAGTCGTGTGCAACAACCAGTGCAGCATGGATAGGCTATATATATGTATAGATTAACCTAATGTTAAATTTAGCATTTTTTTTGCCTTATACATTGCATTAGTATGTGAAATAGTAATGTGAGATGTATGTATTGCTTTTATTGCTTTTGGTACAAAGTTTGGGAGAAGATTATGGCTTATATTAATTAATATAGATAATTTTTGATGAACTTCTATTATTAATTATTATCAATTGTGAGATTTATTGCTTTTATTAATTTTGATATTATAAATATAAATTGTACAGGTTTTGAATGTGATTGTGATTGCTATAAATATTTGAGCAGGTTTTGAGTGTAAATAGAAAAATAAAATGAATATTTAAAAACAAAAAAATTACCCTACAACGTCGGCTAGTCTTATTAGCCGACGTTGTAGGGTAATTTTTTTGTTTTAAATTACCTACAACGTCGGCTATTTGTAAATAGCCGACGTTGTAGGGTAATTTTTTTGGTTAATATTACCTACAACGTCGGCTATTTACAAATAGCCGACGTTGTATGTACCTACAACGTCGGCTATTTGTAAATAGCCGACGTTGTAGGTATTTTAGTAGCTTTCAAATTACCTACAACGTCGGCTATTTGTAATTAGCCGACGTTGTAGGGTATTTTAGTAGCTTTCAAATTACCTACAACGTCGGCTATTTGTAAATAGCCGACGTTGTAAGTGTACACATACAACGTCGGCTAAAAGTTAGCCGATGTTGTATGTGTACCTTACAACGTCGGCTAACTTTTAGCCGACGTTGTATGTGTACACTTACAACGTCGGCCAGATCAACGTCGCTTTTAGCCGACGTTAAAGGGTCTACTTAGCCGACGTTAAAAGCCGTCTGTGTAGTAGTGGGACCACAGTACTAGTACAGTAAGATGATCATGTTTTTTCTTTTTTTTTATTTTTTAATTTTTTTTATTATTTCTTTTAGCACAACTTTATTTTTGGATAATCCTTCTCGCATCTTTATCACAAAAAGGTATTCTTTGCCATTTTCTGCTTTCTACCTATACTCAACTAATGTTTTACTTTTGAAAAAGCATATAATATTTGAAGGATAGTGTACTCGTCTGACCATAACTGCCAGAGCTTTAATTACGGAAAGGACAACCGTCCATCATCACGACTCCCACTCAACCCATGCCTCATCACGTGACCCGAAAAAACCGGTCACTTTTGGGAAATCTCTTCAATCCTTGAAAACCAGCTGCAGTATCACTCATAATCCTTCAAAACAATCTCTCTCATCTGAAAACCCTTCAATATCCTCTCTCAAAAATTCAAGAACACAAACAGAATCCAAATGGATCAAGATGAGACTCAATACTTCGATTTCTCCAGACTCACAAACAGGTATCCTTCCGAAGTTCAACATCAAGCATCTCGAGAAATGGTGATGATAATCAACAACAAGATGAAACCTCCTGGAGGTGAACCAATCTGGTCGTGGTATTCTAGAGCAGAGCAACTGGATTATCTGAAAGGGTTTCTCAAACTTATTGCTGTTGAAAAAGGAGAAACAACTACAGCCAAAACCCCTGAGGTCTATTTTCTTACATTCCTATTATCTTCTTCCTTCTTTCATTTATGTTTACATATGAACGCATAGTCTCTGCCTTAAATATTTTCAGGATATAATTGTTCTATCTGATACTGAGGATGATGTCAATCCAGAAAATGTTAATGTTGAAAAACCCTTACCTGTAGTGTCTGTCAAACAAGAACCATTAGACGATGACCCTGAAAAATCACCTGCTATTGAGAAAACCTTACCCATACCTGAGAAAAACACATCTGAATCCACTATAGTATATGGGCCACATCAACTTGAACCTCCTGCTTCTCTCTTTACTAAAATTGATCTTTTCAATATCTTAGATGGACATAGGAGAACATCCTCTCTCACAAACAGATTGCCTCTTCCACTAAATATCCCACACAACATAGAACCTACACAGGATAAACCTCTGCCCCTTCCATCACCTCAGATTCCACAATCAGAAAGTATTGACCATCACAACCCTCTGCCTCTTCCAGAAAAGACACTCCCCACACAGTCACAAAACTCCCATACTGATGAAACTATGATTGAACCACAGAGTGAACAAAATCCAGAAATAACCCCCACAATTCCCTTTGATGATTCTCCACTAGATTTTGAGTGTGAAACAGGAAATCCACCAGCCCTACCAGTTGCAGAACAATCTGAGCCAGTTGCTGAACAAGCCGTAACAGCAACAGAACAAGTTGATGAAGAAGATGATGTACCCTTGGCTCAAGTAAAGAAAAACCAAGCAAAAGCAAAAGGAAAGAGAAAGGTTCAAGAAGATCAGGTGGATAAAAATCCTGTTGCCAAAATACAAGTCTTCCCTGCTCCTATCACCAGACGAAAAACCAGATCATCCACAGCTCAGTCACAAAAGGAAACTCCCTCACCAGCAAGGAAATCAAAACGAAAGCAACCAATGACAGAACCATCTGATACTGTGGAAACTACCACCAGCAAGAAGAAAAAGAAAACTGTCTCTGATTCCCAGAATCCAAAAGAGCAACCTGATGTCTCAGCAGTAGCTTCAATCACACCTCAATTTAATTTCAGAAGAGTATGCAGCAAGATGGGAATCCACCAACAACAGAAAAATCCTGAGTGAAAGATATCTTGATGTAGAGAAGTTCAAATCTCAGTGTCAGCTTATGCCCATCTTTGAAAAGTTGAATTTGATCAAGTCAGTCACAACCCAGACAAGCTATCCTCCCATTGCAATCAAAGAGTTTTATGCCAACCTCCTCACAACCATCAACGATACAGGGTCTCAAATATATGGACGCATTTGGCTAAGAGGAAAAGAATATGCTTTTGATACTCGATCCATCAATATGTATCTTGGAATAGATTCAAGCGACATTGAAGATCCAATTCTGGGTGCAAATGGTATCACAAAGGTTATCACTGGAGGAACCTACAGCTACTGGCCAGGTGAAACAAACGAACTCCCAGCAAAATCTCTCACTACCAAGTATGCTGTCCTGCATAAAATTGCCATGACCAATTGGCTGCCAAATGAACATCGAGGCAGCCTGAACTTCAATATGGCATCTTTAATCTATAGAATTGGTCGAGGCATTCCTGTTGATTTGGGAGACATAATCTTCAAACACATTGCATCCTTCCGGAAACCAGAATCTAAGGAGAAAAAGGTAAAACTACCCTTCCCTTGTACTATCTATGGTGTCCTCCGCACACAAGGCTTCAAACCTCAACCAAATGAACCAATGGAGGCACCTCTAGTCAGAACAATTGATGCCAGACTGAAACAAGGGAGTCATGTCCTTGACATTTTCCCGGAACATGCAAGCAGCTCAGCCCCAGCTTGAGCTCACAAGCAAGCTCACAACAAAACATCTTGATAAAAGCATCCAAGATCTAAACACAATCATCCAAATTCTTGTTGAGAAAAGAACTGTTGAAATGGAGTTACGAGAACAGCTCAGGCTAAGGGACCAGGAAATGTCTGGTAATATTGCTAATCCAACTGCTGCTCCTTCCTCTGCACCTGATGCAGCACCTGATGCTGAGCCAACCACACCTGAAGTTGAACCTTGAACTGGAACCGAATCCTCTGATGCAGAATCTATTGCTGACAGTCAGGACGATGAGTCCTCCAAAAGCTTCTAAAAAACTTGGGTTGTATTTTCCTACTTGGTCCTGCTACAGAATCTTGTGGCTACAGATTCACAAGTTCTCGGCAATAGGGGGAGTAGGACAACCTTCTAATCATTGGTTACTGTTACTTGGTTACTGTTACTTGGGCACATTGGTTACTACTGATACATGGGCATATCTCTTTTGCCCCTTCTTGTTTACTGATCAAGTTTGATGGCGTTGGCGTTCTCTTTTTGACCCTCTTTTGCTAAGTCGATAATCACTATCTTTTGTAATAGGGTCTCTTGTTAGTTTTTTCTATTGTATTTCTTGTTGGATGATATGATCATCCTTGAACGTTGTTTTGCTAGTTGTCATATATCTGTTGTTTCTATAAAATCAAGTGTTTTTGACTATCTCTGATGATTTAGGAAGATTGTAATGTATTGCCGAGAAACTTGTTACAAAGGGGGAGATTGTTAATAAAATTACAATGGAAGAAAAATTCTTTGCTCCTCTCTTTTAATTGTAACAAAGTTTCTAGGACAATACTTTAGATCAGCTGATAGTTCGAAATAATACTTGGTTGTCCTTTTAGTTTATTCCTTGTAGTTCAGTAGAAGGATCAGAAGAATCAGAAGAAGTTTGGATGAGCAATTTGTGACAACAAGAAGACCAACGAATTCAGTTATGAAATATAACTGTCTACATCTTTCTATATAAGGGAGAGATTTCTGAGAAGCAGTTGATGATGATCTGATTGAAGTTTTCAAGAGTCAATTGGAGATGAGCGTCTCATAGATAATGGTGTTAAATCGATATCTTGACAAAGCCTACCTTTGATTCAAGATGAGTTTCATTATGATGAACCGGGCATGCAATCACTCTGAATGTCAGATTGGCTAAAGTTGAGGGGGAGCCTCAGCTCAAGAAGATCGGGAGATCAAAGTGATACGCAACTCTTCAAGGCTGAACGCTAGAATTGGTGATTGATGATTTCTGGTGTTGCCGTGTGTTTCATTACTGTAAACTGTTGACATTTCAGTTTGATCAATGAAGAGTTGGGCGTTCAGAGTGATGCCCCCCAGATGTAGGAATGGCTATTCCGAACTGGGTGACCAAGCCTAAGTGTCCTTACTGCTTTATTATTTTTGTTATTCATATCTGCTTATCTTTAGTTTCTTGATTCATTCACTAGTTCAGAAGTTTGTTCACATAGCCTTCTAATCTGGTCTAGTAATTAGGTCAAACAGTTAGAAGGCTCTGTAAATCAATTGTTTAAGTATCTGAATATTCTAGAGTAAATTTCAAAAATTTATTTCATTCTAGGGCATTGACATGCCCGAGTTATGATGTATAGATATTTCAAAATAATTTATACGAGTTAGAATAGTTGCTAATAAGCTGCGATCGTACGTACCGGTCACGAACCGTAAAAATTTTAGGAGTATGTGTTCTGTCCCATTTTTCCTAGGAAATGGGTTATTAGGCACCATACTATTAACCTTGAATTTCCTATTTAATTAAATTAGCCCGTAGCAGTGAAAATTTATTTTGATCGTAGCATCGCTGAATTTTGCGATGTACTAAACCTTGCCCGATTTTAGAAATTAAGGTGAGAATGGAGTCCGGAATAATTTTGGTTTCGAATTTACCCCTACCTAAATTTTTCCCTACCGAAATTATATCTGTTTTAACCCTTAACAGTCCAATTGAAGATATTTTTGGGAGTCACCATAGGGTTTTGACACCTGTCACTCTTCCTCACCACATATGTGTATTAAATTAATTTAATTGTGATCTAAAAGGAGACTTGGTCTCCAATCCTCCCCATTTTTGTCACTTGGCCAAAATTTTGGAGGGGGAAAGGGGAAGGATTTTCATCTTCATCTTCTTCCTAAAGCTCAAGAACTCCATAGCTAATTTCTTCACAAGATCACAAATATTCGGTAAATTTCTATTTTGTTCGGTTAAAAGCTTTGTTTTCTTCCCTAGAACCTAACTATAGGTTAAAATCTCTTAAAAATTATTGTTATGGTGGTGTGTTTTGCTTAGGAATTTTGGTGAAAGATTAAAGGTTCAAAAGCCATTCTTGCCAAAAGAACTTCACCCAAGAGGTAAGAAATCCCTTAAGTTGGTTTGTCACTTGAGATTTGATGATTGATAGTGGAAATAGGAATTTATGAGCTTTGTGTTAGAACATATGGATCTATGTAAGTGTTAGTAGAATATATGAGCATATTACTAGGTGGGTAATATATGATATATGTATATATGTATATATATATATATATCTATTCTTGGTTCAAGTGATTCATTATGTGTGTAGAATATTGTAAGTAGAATAAAAAGAAAATGCTTGTGTATATATACATACACACGTGAGAAGCATATCTACTATACTAATAAGAGCCAAAGAGAGTTAGGCCTAAAATAGGTAGAAAAAATGGCTGTCAAATTATTTAATCAAATTGATGGTTCAGATGAATTATTTAGGGTGTGTTTGGAAACCCGGAAAATGATTTCCGGAAATCATTTTCCGAGTTTTTGGTGTTTGGCTAGGATAGGAAAATAGAAGTCATGTAAAATAGCTTTGCAGTCAACGTAAAATAGCCTCCATTTCCTGTAAAATGACTTCCCCTTTTTTTTGGGGGAAGTCATTTTACACTCTTCCTCAGACCTCCATCAACATCAAAAAGGGAACCTGCACTGTCGCCTGAGACCATCGCCACTGTTGGAGGTTCACCGAATCGTCGTCGTCGATCAGCCTGTCACTGCCACGAACTGCTTCGCCGGAAAATAGGAACTCCACTGGATTGCTCACCGGATCCGCTGCTGCACTGTCGGAGAAGCTTTGTCTACATCGAACTCCACTGACGCCACTGTTGCTCGCCATTGCAAACCGTACGCCGGAGACGGAGGACTCGCCGACGATGAAGACGGAGGAAGAAACCCAGATTGTCGCTGCTTTGCCTAAGGAGACGAAGGTTGAGGGTTGAAGACACGCAGATGGAGGAAGAAATCCAGACGGGTGAAGACAGAGGAAAAAGAACCGCCATTGATGCAGTAAACAATTTGGGGGAAATTTGGATAGGGTTTGAGTACACAGTATGAATTGTGTGGTTAGAAATTTTTTAATTATAATAATAATAATAATAATAATAATAATAATAATAATAATAATAATAATAATAATAATAATAGTTGTGTTCATTTTCCATAAAATTAACCAAACACAACAAGACAGTTTTCCAAAACACAACCAAACACTGGAAAGTAAAATGTTTTCCGGAAAATGACTCATTTTCCGGAAAACATTTTCCAGAAGTCATTTTCCTGCTTTCCAAACGGACCCTTAATCAAATAGATGGTTAAGATAATTCAGATTAATATTATTAATAGAGATTACCTAATTTAACCTTACTTTTATGATTATCCGTTAAGTTTTCCGTTAAATATTCTCTTCTTTGTTAATATTCCGTTAACTTTTAACTTACTCATTAATTTATATAAGAAAGGTCTTAGGTTCGAACCTCATCTCAATCACATTTGACATAATTAAGTTTCTCACTCTATTTTACTCTTATTAAATTAAATAAATTAGTAGCTACAACAAAAAATGATACATATGTATTTCTTTAATTTAGAATTATGTGTCTACAATACCTTTATTTGAAAAAATTATTCATTATCAAAAAATTAAATTAAATAAGAGAAATAATTTCATTAGTTATATTGTCTTTATTTTCTCACATGCAAAGACTTTACATTCAAATTTATCAATTGATATTCATTACATTGTCCATTATCTTATTTTTACAATATCTTGTAATTAAATATCAAAGTTATAGTACAAAATAATGTTATATATTTATTTACCAAGTATTTTATTAATACTATGAAAAAATTTAAATAATTTGAAGCTAATTATATTAACTACTTGGGGATTGGTTGACAAAGAGAGTACTCATCAAATAATAACCCAACAAATTGAAGCGGAATCACTCTATTTTACACTTATTGAATTAAATAAATTAGTAGGTACACCAAAAAATGATACATGTATTTCTTTAATACCATGAAAAAAAATAAAAAAAAAATAGCTTAAAACCAATCATATTAACTACTTTGGGGATTTGGTGACAATGAAAGTATTCAAATAACCCATTACCCAACAAATTGAAGCTAGAAACTACCTTTTAATATCTTTGGAATACATAATATTTTATAGAGTCATTTCCATTTTTGGTCCTACTGTTATTGGGGCATTGCCAATTTTAGTCCACTTCATTAATTTTTGCCACATTACGGCCAATCTTATTTAGTCATTGCCACTTTTAGTCCACCGTTAAAATTTTCGTCAAATGGTCGTCCAAGACAGGGTATTTTTGGTCTTTTCATGCTTTGGTCATCTCCTTTACCCTTTGTAGTGGTTTTCCTTACACATGTTCAACCAATGAAGAGGTCCGGCGGAAGCCATGTGAGCCACATTACAAAGCCATAACTTTCGCCAGACCTCTTCATTGGATGAAAATGTGTAAGGAAGACCACTACAAAGGGTAAAGGAGATGATCAAAGTATGAAAAGACCAAAATATCTCTATTTTGGACGGTTATTTGACGAAAATTTTAACGGTGGACTAAAAGTGGCAAGAACTAAATAAGATTGGTCGTAATGTGGCAAAAATTAATGAAGTGGACTAAAATTGGCAATGCCGCAATAACAGTAGGACCAAAAATGGAAATGACTATATTTTATATTTTAAATTTTTTATTAATTTATTTAATATTTTTTCTTAAACTAGGGACTTCTTTATCCACAATAACTCATTCAACAATAATGGTTGAACCAAATGAACCCCAAGCAGAACACCTAAAGGAAAGTCCATAGCTCCTATATCATAATCTCATTGCATGACGTTGTCAGCTATGCTACCAACAATAACCGAATTGCAAATAACACACTACCAACAAAAAGGAAGAGAACAAATAGTAAAGATGAAAACAATGACAATGTTACTCAAAAGAGAATTAAGAACACTTAGAAAAATTCAAATTAAAAGTAATATTTATTTAGACTATCATTTTTAGACCAAATATTTAGACTATCGATTTTACAAGGTTGCAAACATTTATTTTAGTAATAATTATAATGAATTTTTTATATTATTTTGGATTCATATACTTTGAGTTAGATATTTAAATAAAAAAATTGACATTCAATTGCCCATGTATAAACTTCTCCTATATAATCTTGCATTGATACACTTTCAAATATTTATTTAAATATAAACATTGGTCATTAACCCATTCGCGCTATGCGCGTATAAAACTAGTATATTTATATGTGTTATAATGGATGAGTATGCGTATGAATATACCTATATGTGTAAGTATGTATAAGGACGGGGTTATGTTGTGTATACATTACTAATTGGTCATTAGAATGTTTTTGTGGTTCAAATCCTGGAAAATACTGTTGTTTCGCCACTGTCGTGCATCTCTGTTTCTGCTGTTGTGCATTTCTGTTTCTGATGCCGTGCATTTCTGTTGCTACTGCCGTGCATTTCTGTTGCTACTGCCGTGCATTTGGGGAATTATATGAGTTGAAACTATATTTTTGGGAAGTGTATAATCTATGACCTCTTTTATAGAGTTCAGTGGGAATTCCTATGTGGAGATATTGTAGTTGAAACCTACGTCGAAGAACGTATGCTATTTTGGTAAATAGATTGTCAAAAACTTTATTTTGAGTTTGAGAAAAATTCATTGTTAGTAAGAGTGTACCTTACTTGAAAGATGAGGAATGGTATTTGGAAAGCCTGCGGGTATTGGGAGTACTTTGAACATCCCTTTTAAACAAAATTTCCATTTTGGGTTAATGAGGTAGCCAATTTCAAATATTGGACTCATTATGGGGAATATGCCCAAAAATAATTATTTAAGGAAGAAAACTAAAGAAAGGAAAATGTTTTCCAAAACTTTAGTTTCTAAGTAAGTTGAGGAGGACCTTGATTAACCCACGGGAGGGCTTAATTGCCATAGCCCAGCGATTGTTTACAAGATTGACCTACGGGAGGGCTTAATTGCCATGGCCCGGGGTTGTTGACATGATTGACTTACGGGAGGGCTTGAATGTCATGGCCCGGGGTTGTTGACATGATTGACCTACGGGAGGGCTTAAGTGCCATGGCCCGGGGTTGGACAAAGAGTGAGTCAAGAGAGTACTCCAAAGGCCTCACGCTTGCTAATATGAAACTAAAGAAGTTTTATAAGTAAGAAAGAATTATTCTGTATCGATATTTAGATGAAATGATGGTATCCAAAATGAAAGATTGATTTTGGTTCACTAATTTCTTTTTGTACAAGTTTTCGTTGTTAACTTATGTGCAGGTGAAATCTCAACAAATGGGTAAAGTTGCAAAACTCTTATATACATATTTTGAAAACCTTTGTTTAATTTTGAGTGACCATGGATTTTCTTACTTAGCCGTCGTGCCAACTACACTTCAATGTGTCTTTAATTAACAGATGTTGTCTAGCGTGGGCTCCTGTAGCCCGATGAGCTCTGGGAGCTCATCCGAGTTTACGTTCCTGATCTTGGACTATGATGATTATACACAGTTCTTGTTAGGCGATGACCCCTACGCTCCCGGTTACGCTCCTGATCCTCCTGCTCCTCCTGCTCCTCCTTCTCCGATGTATAGCCCTCCTCCAGCTTATCCTACTGCACCCGCTTGCACTCCTGTTCCCAGTGGACTGCTGAACTTTCTAGATAGAGCCCAAGCTACGCATGGGTTTTACCCCATGGAAGTGTTAGAGGGGAGTGATCCCCTGGAGTTTGTTATCTTTTTGTACAAGTTTTTTCCCTTAGGGACCCAAATCATTGATATAAAGCAAAGGGGGTTAATCTTATTATGACCCAAAATCATAAGATCATTGTTTCATACGACTTTTTTTTGGGACAACAATGATTTATTTGTTTTGAAAGAAAATTCAAATTACATCTTTTTTCTTATTCAAAAATATACTCTAAGATGGATTGCGACCTCACTCATCCAACCATCCGCCGCATCCTTTTATCATGTCAAAGTTATCTTCGACATTTTCACCAGGATGACGGTTCACTTCATACTGGTTGTTCACCTTCTTCACATACTCTTCTTGTCGGTTAAGTCCTTGCTTGTTTTTTTGGCCATGGTTGGAAATACTACAATACTCTTAAGACCATGTGGTAATTGCACCGCTAAGTGATTCATTAATTCCAACATTACCGTTTATCGACAATGGCGAGTAATCGCTCGAAATGTTGTCGTTTATGGTCAATGGCGAGTAATCGATCGACATATCTGTTGGATTTTTGTCTTGATTGGAAGGAGACAGTACGGTCTCCTCTAAGCCAATTTTTCGCCATTTTCCTTCGCCCCTTGCTTTCTCAACTGTTGGAATAATTGGGCCTCCGGGCCATGCTAGTTCAGGCAATCGGCCGACCCTCATTCTTGGCTTTGAAAATTTTTTTGAGATATTATCTCCGACTTTTGATGAGTCCATTTTACCAATAGAACCAGAGTTGAAGTGATATCCCTTCTTATAGCAAGGCTCCTCTATTTATACATGTTCTATGAGCATCATTTCCCCAAATTTTCCTGATTCTTACCACTCATATTTTGATTTAGTAGGATTTTATTTATACCTAAAAAATCCATTAAATCATATTTGTGTCATTTAAAGAGTATATCATATCATCCCATGACTATGACAATATCATGAGATATCCCGGAATATCAATAAAGTTTTTTTTTTTAAAAAAATCAATTCTCTCTGCCATGCAACCAATAGATGAATTTTTGAACAACTGCATGATCTATGTTCAAATCCATATCACTATAGGTGATAATTCAACCTACTATGAATGCTCACCGGTAAGATCATTCTGGTCCTAGTATGATATTGTTTGGGGACATCATACTTTCAACTCTAACTCACTGCATATCTTTTCCATTTCATACGTGGTTTTTCAAAAAGAACATTTCCCATATCCGCGCTTCTATTCTTATGCATGCAGTCCAATCTCTTACATAACCACCATAGTAACCTCCATTTATTGTCTCGAAAATTGTCCCTTAAAGAGACACAATGGGTACACTGACTGCATGAAGATCGGTTCACGGCATTAGGGGGAGATAAGATCAAATTGAAATAGAATGCCGTGAAATCTCATCACTGGATGAAATTAAATCCACGTACCAATAAAGTTGAACTAGAAGTTCAGAAAGAAATCTGCCAAAATAAACATATTCATAAAAAAAAAAAAGAGTGACTAGGTCCCATACATTGGACCATATATATCGATACTCCTTGTCACCAGAAGTGCGGGAGATTCATTGATATAAAAATAAGAATTTTCAACAACTAGATCTAGTAAAGAATTGTGTCACTCTTTAAAAAATCTTAAAACTTATATCTTTATTAAGACATTCGTCCAGATGACAAAAACCGTAGTAAGGTGCACCAAACAAACAAATACTAGGGATGCGGAACGATCAGATCTTAATATTTGGGAAATGTCAACGGTCTGATTAAAAATTATCATGAATTTGGGAGAAAATTATAGATTATAGTTGTCGAAAACACGCGCCTATATAATTGCTCATTTAAATAAACTGGATCCAGGTGAGGTGCCAGATGCATCCTCATTATTTAATATTTAAAGGAGCAATTAAGGCATAGCTCGACTCGCTAAAATAGATTCTCTTGATAAAACATACACCATTGAATGTTAACCCGGTTGGTTATAAATGAGTGTTGTACGAAAGAGAAATGAAAATTATGAGGTCGTATAATAGCGAGTATTTGTAGCACATGGGTTTACGCAGATACCCTTGATTGATTTTAATCAAATCTCCCATGCATGATGATATTAAGTTCCGCTATACAAGATAAATGGCAGAATAAACTTAGATGTGCAACTAATGAATGCCGTGACCACATGGTAATGGGTCATTGGATGATATAAAAGAAAGTGAAAATCACAAAATGAAAAGTATTATAGTCTTTATATGACCTAACACAGATAATGATTAACTAAGTAATTTTCCCTTTTGAAGAATGAATTGCGTGTCATTATAAATTTTGAGTTGTAAATGAGCTAAATGTGATATAATAAACGGAAAGAAAGTCGCAAATAAATATTTAAGTAGACGAACCTTGAAATCCTGCAGATTATGCCTTGAAGGCTTATGATTATACTCTTTTTTCCCTTAATTAAGTTTTTCCCACTGGGTTTTCTTATATTAAGGTTTTTAATGAGGCAATCAAGAAAATTGTTATCTTCAGGGACAACATACACATAAATTATTGGTCCAGAAGACCACCAACTCTTATAAATCCTGAAGATTAAACGCAGCAAGTTATGGTTGTACTCTTTTCCCTTAACTAAGTTTTTTCCCATTGGGTTTTCTTAGTGTAAGGTTTTAATGATGCAACTAGGATTATGAGTTTATGAATATCATGTACTCTTTTCTTCAACTAGGTTTTTCCCACGTGGTTTTCCTAGTCAAGTTTTTAACGAGGCATGAAAGTATTTGAATATACCATTGATGTACCATATACTCTTTTATTGTCTAGGCTTTTCCCATATGGTTTTCCTAGCAAGTTTTTGACGAGGCAAGATCATTGTCTAATAATGTCCAAGGAGGAGTGTTATAAATAAATTGTATTTGTGGCCATTATTATGTAGTAATATAATAGTTGTAACGGCTATTGTATTTAAGTCTCCATTATTCCTTTCCGTTATAGTTTGTTATTATATATATCCTTTGTAATATGTACAATGTAGAAGATGAATGAGAATGTCTCCTCCCTTTCCTCCTTGTCTCTATACACTATCTATTATCTCAATATTTACATTTCCTGCAAAACACCAGTTTACCGGTTAGGAGCTAAAGTCCAACAAATATATTCCAACAATAATATGAAATTTTATAAAACAATATAACACGTATACACTGACAAATGAGCAAACATTCTTGATGCACAGTAAATATGCATAGCAGTACAAGTAAAATTAAATATTCCTAGGGAAAGTAAGGGAACATGATGATGTCAAAAATTCAATGCAAGATGTAGGCAATCTTTTCACTATTAAGAATAGTGGTGCATGTGTGCCAAGTGTACATATAGCTAGAATGAATCACACAAACTAGGCTAACTAGGATAATATAAGAGATGTACACATAGGAGATCAGGTAAAATCTAACTTCCATAAGAAGTAACAATTAAGAATAGACAATTAAAACAATTAAGGCAACACATATGCAATTAACAAAATTAAAACATGTAATAGGCAAATTGCATACAAACATACGTACTAAATAAAACAACAAAATAATTAAATCACATATGCATATTAAATAAATAACAATTATGTCACAAAAAGGTAAATCACGTAACAAATTGTACATATTAAAAAAAAACTTGAGCTTAAGGAAAGGGAGTTTGATACTTAGCTCATTTCGATCATACCAATCTCATGCCTTAAAGTGTTGAACCTTGATTCGCATAAAGGCTTTGTGAGAATGTCAGCAAGCTGATTTTCCGTGGGTATTTATTCGATTTTAAGATTCTTTTTCTCGATGTGATCTCGGATAAAATGGTGTCTCACATCAATGTGCTTGGTACGTGACTGAAGCACTGGATTTTGGGTAATTGCAATTGCACTAGTATTATCACAGAAAATACTAACGTCATCACAATTGATCCCGTAATCTTTTAATTGCTGCTTCATCCATAAAATTTGAGCACAACAACTCCCTGCTGCGATATATTCCGCTTCGGTTGTACTAGTAGCAGTGGAGTTTAGTTTCTTACTGAACCAAGAAACTAACCTTCCCCCTAAGAACATGCACGTTCCTGAGGTACTTTTTCTATCAATTTTGCAACCTGCAAAATTTGCGTCTGAAAATCCGGTTAGTTCAAAATTACTTTCTTTTGGATACCATAATCCAACATTGATAGTTCATTTGAGATATCGAATAATTTTTTTTGTTGCTTGGAAATGACTGTTTTTTGGCTGTGATTGGAATCTAGCACATACACTCACTGAGTATGATATATCGGGTCTACTCGCAGTGAGGTATAGTAGAGATCCAATCATTCCTTGATATTTCGTTTGATCAACGTCTTTTCCATCTTCATCTTTGTCTAGTCTGAGTGCGGTGCTCATTGGAATTTTGACTGTGCCTTTTCCTTCTAATCCAAATTTCTTGATTAGATCTTTTGTGTACTTGGCCTGATTGATAAAGATTCCTTCCTTCATTTGCTTGACTTGTAATCCAAGGAAGTAGTTCAATTCACCCATCATGCTCATTTGGAATTTGTTCTGCATGAGCTTAGAAAATTTCTCACATAAAGCTTTATCAGTACTTCCAAAGATAATATCATCAACATAAATTTGTACTAATAAAATATGATTATTTTCTTGAATTCTAAATAAGGTTTTGTCAACAAGGCCTTTGGTAAAACCACAACTAGTTAAGAACGTTGATAGTGTATCATACCAAGCTCGGGGTGCTTGTTTTAAACCATACAACGCCTTCTTTAGTTTATAGACCTTATCAACATCACCTTTTACCTCAAAACCAGGTGGTTGTTCAACATAAACTTCCTCTTCAAGTAAGCCATGAAGGAATGCGCTTTTCACATCCATTTGATAAATTGTGAAATTCTTGTACGCTGCGTAGGCTAGAAAAATTTGAATTGCTTCAAGTCGTGCAACTGGGGCGAATGTTTAATCAAAATCAATTCCTTCTTCTTGTGAGTAGCCCTTTGCAACTTGATAAGCACCAAGAATGGTACTTAAAAAGGGTCTTAATTGGATTAAAAGTGCAACGTTTTGTCATCCGATCATAACAATTGCATGCGTTTTAGCTCAGATGTGATCAAAATCTTGTAACATCATTCCTAGGAAAAGTTTTTAGATATTTTACAGGTTGGAGAGGAATTTCAGGCTAAAATAGAGCAAAAGACAAACAAGCCGCAATGCAGTATCGTCCCACGTAGCCTCACACGCGTGTGGCTGGGTGTGGAATCTTTCCAGTAACCATCCATGCCCACCACACGCGTGGTGGCATACGTGGTCGGGCCAAGGGCCATTTTGGGAAAATTGTTCCCTTTTGTCACCTATATAAATCCATTTTGCCCTAAACCTAATGGATGAAAATTTTAGAATAGGATAGATTTGAAAATTGTAGAGGGTTTTCTCCCCTCTTGGGAGAAAATTCCTTTTCTTCTAGGTTAGGTTAGATCCAAGGGCAAGGATGAAGATTGGAATTTCAAGAACAAAAGTGTAAAGATCCCCTTCTTGAAGGTGGTAACTATTCTCTCCAATTCTTAATCTAATATTTGTTTCTTTGAAATTTCCTTTCTTTTTCTTGTTTCTTTAGCATGTTAGAGTAGATTAGATACGGGATTGGTGGCCCCAAGGTTAATCTATGTGGATGTTTAATATTATTGCTAGTAGAATTGTGAGTTTCTTGATTGTTGGATGATGAACTTGTGTGGATGATGTTCTTCAAGCTTTGTTCCTTTTGTGGCCACATTAGGTAGCAAACCCAAAGGAAGTGTAACACCCCGGCTCGGCTATACCGTACATCCGGAGTAGTTACCGCCACACATAGACTAAACCCAATCAAATCCAGATAGAGTTCACTCTAGGTGCACAGGCTGAAGACAAGGAAACTGTTTCATAGCGTCATAACTCATCATAACTTCATATATATATATATATATATATATTCGCAGCAAAAGGGTAGCTATACTAGCTACAATTAGGTACAAGAGTTTTCTTACGGCCCATTAGAACAAAGTTTGGGCTATTCTCTCCTCTAAAACCTCGATGGGGTAGAACCCATAACTCGCCTGAATCGCATCAATGAAACTCAAGGGACTACTGGGAGCAGGAGGACAAACAGGTATAACCGGGTGAACAGGAGCAGGAATAGGATCAGGAGCATAAGCCGGAGCTGGAGGATCTGGAGCGTAGCCGGGATCAAACAGGTCGTCACCCGCTAAGTACTGTACATAATCATCATAGTCTATAATAGGGAACATGAACTCTGATAAGTCATCAGAGTTCCCGGGGCTGCACGAGCCCACGCTAGACTGTATCTGATAAAGGACACAATGAAGTGTAGTTAGCACGACGGCTACGTAAGGAAATCCATTGTCACTCAAAAGTAAACAAAGGTTTCGAAAATGTATTAATAATTTGAAAGCTGTAAGCTTTACCCATAAGTTGAAAATCTACCTGCAACCAGATTATCAACAAAAGAAGGTATAATAGAGTATATGAGTTGCATCAACATATAATACTTTCATTTCCGAGAATTTTCATCCTTTTTAATTCAAAAGAGAGAGAGTTCAACAGCACACTTCAGTGCTCAAATTTCGTGACATTTTATTCTTCAGCATAGTTACAGAGTAACTAAATTTTCATAGTTAGAATTCACTTAGTTTCCCCCTGGATAAGTGTGAGGCCTTTTTGGAGTGTTCTCAACAACCTCGGGCCACGGCAATCAAGCCTCCCGCAGGTCAATCATCTCAACAACCTCGGGCCACGGCATTAACGCCTCCCGCAGGTCAATCATCTCAACAACCTCGAGCCACGGCATTCACGCCTCCCGCAGGTCAATCATCTCAACAACCTCGGGCCACGGCATTCATGCCTCCCGCAGGTCAATCATCTCAACAACCTCGGGCCACGGCATTCACGCCTCCCGCAGATCAATCATCTCAACAACCTCGGGCCACGGCATTCACGCGTCCCGCAGGTCAATCATCTCAACAACCTCGGGCCACGGCATTCACGCCTCCCGCAGGTCAATCATCTCAACAACCTCGAGCCACGGCACTCAAGCCTCCCGCAGGTCAATCATGCAAACAGATGGGCTATGGCAATTAAGCCCTCCCGTGGGTTAATCGAGTCCTCCATAACTTATCCAGAAACTAAGGTTTTCAAAACATTATTTCTTTCCCGGATTCAAATAGTTAGTAATTTCACATAAGGTCTCAAAACGACCATTTCTTCCAAAATATATTTCCAAAATATTCATATTTGTCAATGACTTTTCAACACAAATTTTCTCAAATGACAAGGATTACACTTGTTCCTTAAAAACAAGATTTTTCGTCCAAATTGATGCACATAATTTCCAAAACAATATTTGTCCTTTCAAAAATTGAACTCAGTTGCCAGTAGGCCCTTCAAACATCATATAATTCAGGAGCAAAAATCTCGGAAGAAAGTTCGGTCGAAAACGGAACCGCGCCGCGCAGATGCGCGGATGTCCGCACCGTCGGATGCACGCGTCCGGGCCGTTCGGCCGTGAGCTCGCTTACTGGACGCGCAGTGGATGCGCGTCCAGGGTCGCGTCCGTCCGAATCTGCCAACTTCGGGCAGCAAAAACCGCGTTGTAACGCCTCAATTTTCCACTATTTTCACAAGTATAAGCCTATATGGACATAAATACAACATATGCATGCATAAATTAGCTATGAACATGTATACAAAAATTACCAAAAATTCAAAGTGTAGTTTCTTGAGTCAACTAAGAGATCCTCAAGTTTAACACATAATTTTCACATAAAATTCCTAGTCTCATATTTCACTAGCATTTGTCCATTTTCAAGTGACTAAACCGACTTAAAGGATTCCTTACCTCTCAAGTAGTTTTTAATACCGTAGACAAAGTTGTGATCTTCTTCTCCAAACTCTCGCCGAAGATCCTAAATAATGATCACCATAATAACAATATTTTCATGAATCCTTAGCTTAAAATTAAGTTCTAGAAAAGGATTCTAACCATTTTAACCGAATAAAACCAAAGTCTTACCTAGTATGAAAGCACTTGTGTAGGAAAATGGCTAAAGAGTTCTTGGATCACAAAGATGAAGATGATATTTTTCCTTCTCTTTTTCCTTCTCTAATTTTTGAAAATGGTAGGGATGGGAAAGGTGGCTTGGATCATAAGTTAGCTAGCATGGCTTATCCCATACTCATCCTACTTAATTAATTAAAAATTACCATATGGTAAATAAGGGTGCCACTTGTCACAACCCCATGGTAAGTCTTGTAGAGTAAGACTCCCTTGCCAGTTAGGGATTAAATCAGATAAAAGTTCGGAGCAATATAACTCAATTCGGGAAATTTCAATACCAAAATTATCCTAAAAATAATCTCGTCATTAACCACTAAAATCGGACAATTTTCCGATATCTCGCGAAATACAGTGGTACGGAGGTTCATAATGAATGTCACTCTTACAGTCCGTCTAATTTCCACTGAATTGAGTAGGAAGTTAACGCTTAATTGAATCGTGAATAATAATCCATTTCCTAGGGAAATTCGAACTGTATATACATCCTTAAAAAAATTTTACGGTTCGTGACCGGTACGTAGGATCGTAACTTATTAATAACTATTCTTACTTATAAAAATCTTTTTGAAGTATCAAGAGATCATCTCATGAATGTCATAGCCTAGAGAAACATTTTTCGAACCCTAGACTTATCGGAATAGATGAGGGGTTACAGGAAGTGTGTAACACCCCAATTTTCCACTCTTATACTTTATTACAAATCAGTAATCAGACGCTGCGGAAGCTTACATCTACTCAATAGAAAACTGGGTGCTACCGCCACACCTAGAGTGAATTCTATCACCTCTTTGACAAACTCCACTCTAAGTGCTAAGGCTAAACTTACAACACCAACATACTACAACAACATCATAGTAGACCTCAACCTGCACTTCTCTTCTATTCTGAGCTCATCGGCTACAGAGGTACTCACTAAACTGCATCTGATAAAAACAATACACATTGAAGTGTAGTTAGCGTGACGGCTAAGTAAGGATATCCACGGGTTATTCAAAACTAAATAAAGGTTTTGGTAAAACTTTTTACATAGAAAACCCTATACCTTACTCATTGGCAAAGATTCTACCTGCAACAGTTATACATAGCAACTTGCACACATAATAGGCAACAATTTCAATATCAATCTTGAATCACTTTCCCTCTAGACGAGGTCATACAATAATCATTTACTTACTCAAAGCATATATTGCTAAACATTTAAGCATATAAGCAAGTAATGGAAAAACACAAATTCCACCTTTTTGTTCTCAATCACTTTCTTTGAAAAACCTTTCCCTCATAAGGAAATTCTCTTCACTATTCACCTTTTAGAGAGATCACCCACAACCTTTGGGTATTTTCAATACTTTTCACATACCTCTTCTCCGTAGCTACAGCGTAACTACATTCATATTTCAAAATCCACTAGGTCCTAGATAGAAAGTGAGTGTGAAACCTTTGGAGGATCCTTTCTCCACTTTTGACTGACCACTTGGATCGTTCAACTCGGGTTCAGTGGTCATCATCCGGTCTAATACTGATCCCCTGGACTTATAGGCGCGTTGGAATGATTCCTAGCTAGCCTCACTAGGTTCATAAGAACGACACCTACCCGAAAATAGAGTTACTATACTTAAGTGTGCACACCCCCGCAGGAGACCCTTTTCCTTCTGGGTGATATAGTACTCGGCGAATAGACTTCGCCCACAGTATGAACTGGTCATAAAATAACATAACCACCATACGGGAATGCACTTTAAGCTCTCTATCCCGTAGGCTACAAGACAAGGTCCTTCACCACTTTTACTAGAACAAAGGTTTGAAAACATTTTCCTTCCTTTTCCCTTTCCTTGAGTCAAAATCACTTTTTAGACACTTTCCACAAAATCAAGTCCTCCTTTGAAATCAATCACCATTCTTAACTTAGTTCAAAAGTCTTGTCTCTCAAAACATTTTGCTCAAAACATTTCCCATCATCACACTACACATATGTATATATGCACTCAACATAACATTTTCCACATTTATGCATACTCACATAAAGTACACATACCATATATATATATATACATAATACAACCTTTATTTAATTATACATATATACTCATATATGTACATATATATATAGTTTAAACACACACACATCACACGTGTATATATATACATAATACACACATAACTATATATACTACACGTACATACATATGTTTCATATACATAATACACACACACACACACACATATATATATATATATATATATATATATATATATATATATATATATATATATATATATATGCACATATCACGACACACACACCCACCACATATGCACACACGGCATATACATATATATATATATATATATTTATAGCTAAATACATAATTTCCCCACTTCATAGCATATGTACACCACATAACATATAGGTTTCATGTACACCAATCAACAACAATTCATAACCTAGCTATCAATTATCTAGTTTCAAATAACCTCAACCAAATAAGGGGATTCCTTACCTCAAGAAGGTTTACTAACACCGTAGGAACAACTCTTGGATCTTTTCCCCAAATTCACCTTAAATCCGAATAATCTTGAGAGTTGTGAAGAAATTTGGCTATGGAAGCAAGGTTTTAATGGTGGAGGAAGATGAAGAATCACACACTCTCTCACCCTTTCTCTCTTTTCGGCAATTTGACGGGAAATGGGGAAAAATAAATGGGAACAAAGCTTTTATATTTTCCCTTATGTGATAAGAATGAGGAGTCTTGAAGACTAAGTCACATTGAATCATCCCTTATAAGATAAGAATGAGGAAGATGTGGATAAAATTGTGACACTTGTCAAAGTCTTATGGTTCCTCAAGAAAAATATCTTCAATTGGACTGGTAAGGGTTAAAACAGATGAATTCTCGGTAGAAAATAATCTAAATCCAATAATTTTCGAAACCACAGATTTATTCCAGTCTAAACCTCAAAATTGGGCTAGGTTCGGTACACCGCGAAATTTAGCGATGCTACGATCACAATAAATTTTCGCTGCTATGGACCAACTTAATTAAATAGGAAACTCAAGAATAATAATATAGTGCCTAATAATCCATTTTCTAGGACAAACGGGTCCGAAAACAAGTTCCTAAAAATTTTACGGTCCGTGACCGGCACGCATGATTGTAGCTTATTGGAATTAGTGAGGGGTTACAAAGTGAGTGTGCGCGCGATAGCGGCCACTCACGAGTCTAACTCACCCACATCTCCGCTCTTAGTCCGAAAGGACGAGATCCGAGAGGAGTGGTAGACAAAGTGTTCGATGAAATGCCCCAACCGAATGAGGATGTGGGAGTCCAAAGTCTGACGCCACTTGGTGAAGTGCCACGAACTCCCTAGTCTATTCCACATCTTTGCTCGCAAACCCATACAAAGATAGACCACATAGAGAAGCCTAAAGCCCCAATCTCCGCCTTTCCATTTATTTTGCACAACCCCTATCAACCTTTCAACCTTCCTACAAATGACCTTCAATCCTAGCAAATCATGTAACTCTTGCCTTTCAACCTCTTAAATGCCAACATACTGATTCGGTTCCCATTCGCCATCCTTGAGAGACACGAAACTCGGGGAGTCTTGACACTTCGTTTTAGCACTTCCACCTTCCATCACACATTCACCCTCACCCCATACAATCACAACCTGTCACAACTAGCCTCGCTTTATTCTTAACAATGATTCCATCTTCGTTGGCTTTGTTCCTAAAGACCCATTTAGTTCCAATAACATTGTGATCTTTTGGTCTAGAAACGAGCTCCCATACATCATTTCTTTCGAATTGATTCAATTCTTCTTGCATGGCTTCAATCCAGCTTGAATCATTTAGCGCTTGATCTATCTCCTTTTGTTCAATTTGAGATAGAAAACATGCAAATAAAGTGTGTCTCATTGAAGATCTCGTTCTCACGCCTTCTTGTGTGATGAGCACAAATGATGAGTGTAAAAAGGGTGTAATGTCGTTCTACTGAGGATTGGGGCTATGACACGTAATTGTGTGAATTACCAGGCACTAGAGTATGTGAATCAACTAGAATCCAAGCAACTGATAACTGAATGATGGAAAATAAAAGAAATAAATTGACTAAGGAATAAACTGTATAATAAAGGTATGGGTCAGATTAGGGGATTGTAATCTTGATGTTCCAATCAACTCAGAATTAGGGAAAGAATAATTAACCTAGGGATTTATGGGCAATGCACATAAGAATTCAATTCAGCTACTTTCGTAATCAATAAATAGAATTAGACTACAATTGCCCCACTGTCGTGATGCATCAATTATAACCTTAAGCACCTAAGCATTGTAAGCCCCCAAAATTACCCCTATTCTCATAGTAGGAAAATTAGGTTGAAATTGGTAAGGCTCGAGGTCTTCATCCAACTTTCGTTGTAATGAATCTCTCGCCTAGACTAGTAATTAATTGTGGCCATCAATCAATAACAAGTAGAAAGAAATCCCCAATTCAACATAAACCCTAAGTAAAAGATTCAATCTCTTTATGCAATAATCACAAATTGAACATCAAGATTAACAATGGATCCCTAATCCAAACCCATAAGCGAATTACTCACGTATGGTTAAAGTAAACAAAACAAAGCAATAATAAATAACCATAAACATTGCAAGAAATAAAAGGGAAGAGAAACTTAACTGATAAAGAACAAATCCAACTTCAATCCAAGATTCCAAGCTTGAAATAAAATAATCTAATGTGAAACTAATCTAAACTATGCTAGGGAAATATAAAGAGAATAAACTAACTAGGGTTTTGAACTCTGTAAGGGAAACCCCATCAATTGTAGAGAATAGGTAGAATATATAGGAGGTAGATGGGCCTTGGCCCATTAGGCAACTTCCAATTCTTTTCCAATTTGTATTCTTCCTTGTAATTTCCTTTTCTTCCAGAACTTGTCCAAAATGTTCCAATATTCTTCCTTTGTTGTTCCTTGTAGATAAATCAGCACTTGGACAATATAACACACAAACAATTCCCAATTCCACTAGGATAGAGAAAATAAACCTCAAAACAACTAAAATAAGGGGTGAATAATTGTACAAAATAGCAGATATCAACTCCCCCACACTAGAACTTTTGCTTGTCCTCAAGCAATTACCTAGGATAATCCACCCTCCGTGCACTGCAACTGATCACACTATCTTCCTGCTCAACCCAACATACCACCAACCAACTTGTACAACCTAACCTGCTTCAAGAATCATCTCAGAATCACAAGTGAGTTCCCCACTCAGGCCAATAACCGGGCACCCGAAATTAAGTAGATTAAACCCTGTATGCACATGTGCTCAGTTGAGATTATGCAAGACTTGGCTTAAGATGAACTCCCATAGACATTCCCTTCATACTCACATAGATCACTCTAAAACTGCATGCTAAGATCAAATAGAACTTTATTTGGCTTGTAATGGGGCTAAGGGTGAGTGGCTAAACAAAAAAAAAGGGTATGGGAAAATAAACAAAAGAGAGAGAATTTCACACCTATTCACAACTAAACCTAGAGGAGACATGGAAAATATGAATCAAGAGAGCAAGATATAATTGGAAACACAAGAGTATTCTAAACTAGTGGGGGTGAGGACTTTTATTCTACAATCCTGACTTGCACTTTTATTCATCTTTCTTTTTCCTTTTTCACAAACCTTTTCTTCACTTTCAAACTCTTTTTCAAACTTTTGTTTTCTTTTTTTTCAACCAACAAACATTTCCTTTTCTTTCATTCAATCCACCAATAACTTCCTTCACGACACCCTCACACTAGAACAAAGATAACAAGAATATCTCTATCAAAAGTGAGCTCAAGAAGGGAAATCTCCTCTAAATTAAAGAACAAATGCTAAATTCTCTCTAAGGGTCAATGGAAAATATATGGCTTAGGGCTAAGGGTCAAATAATAGGGTTAAACAAGAAAAACAATACAAAGAATGGGGTTAAGTGCTTTTGCACTTATTAAAAAAAAAGGCTCAAAGGGGACAACTAGGGAAAATAATTGTAACACAGGGTAGGTTTAAAGGCATGGGCTAACAACAATGGCCTAAATCACTTCAAAGCATGCAAATTCTAGATTTCACTATGAGAGCACTGAGACAAGCTATGACAGAACAAATATCACCGGAATCCCACATAAGCCTTCACTAGCAATGCATAACACACAGGGGGACATTTATGTTAGAGGTTAACCCAACTATTGGCAAGAGACTGAATTAAACACAAGCTCAACCTTGAATCATCCCTGACAAGCTAGGCTGCACAAGAACCACCAAATAAACCACAAACCAGCAGGAAGTACAGTGGTCACAGCCAGAGACGGAACCACTATGGGGGCAGTGGGGGCACCTGCCCCCACTCACCCCACCCCCACCCCATATATAGCCTTTGTATGTATATATGTATGTATAGTACATGTTTTAGTATAAATATATAAAAATAGATATGATAATCAATGGAGGGTCTAGATGAGGTGGTATAAGTGCGTGTTGTCCTGTAAAATGTTTTGTGTTCGAATCCTGTAGACAACGTAGTTATTTTTTGGCGCTTTTTATGATTATGACTTTATAATTTGTGACTTTTTATGGCTTTATATATATGTATATATGTATATATGTATATATGTATATGTATATATGTATATATGTATATGTATATATATATATATATATATGTATATGTATATGTATATATGTATATGTATATGTATATATGTATATGTACATATATATACATATACA